>OY293414.1:47146049-47365771 GCA_958502065.1 Chrysolina americana
TAAAAAGAAATCATTGTCGGGTCGTCAGAGGGGGTATAGAGGGATTTCTCATTTTCAAAATTACCTCAAAATCAAATAAGACTTGGCACGCATCATGGTGGGCTGCAGAATATCCATTTCCATCTGAATAACAATAATTCGTCAATGAAAATCATTGACGGGTCGTTAGAGGGGGTATAGAGGGATTTTTCATTATCAAAATGACTTCAAAATTCAAATAAGGCTTGGCACGCATCATAGTAGGCTGCAAAACATCCATTTCCATCTGAAAAACAATAATTTGTCAACAGAAATCATTGTCGGGTCGTCAGAGGGGGTATAGAGGGATTTTTCATTTTCAAAATGACTTCAAAAATCAAATATGACTTGGCACGCAACTTGGTGGGGTGCAGAATATTCATTTCCATCTGAATAACAATAATTCGTCAACAGAAATCATTGTCGGGCCATTAGAGAGGGGATACAGGGATTTTTCTCTTTCAATATTTCTTCAAAAATCTAATATGACTTGGCACGCATCATAGGGGGGTACAGAATATCCATTTCTATCTGAATAACAATAATTCGTTAGCAGAAATCATTGTCGGGTCGTTAGAGGGGGTAAAGAGGGATTTTTCATTTTCAAAATTACCTCAAAATCAAATAAGACTTGGCACGCAACTTGATGGGGTGCAGAATATCCATTTCCATCTGAATAACAATAATTCGTCAACAGAAATCATTGTCGGGTCGTTAGAGGGGGGATACAGGGATTTCTCATTTTCAAAATGACTTCAAAAATCAAATATGACTTGGCACGCATCATGGTGGGGTACAGAATATTCATTTCCATCTCAATAACAATAATTTGTCAAAAGAAATCATTGTCGGGTCGTCAGAGGGGGTATAGAGGGATTTTTCTTTTTCAAAATTACCTCAAAATCAAATAAGACTTGGCACGCAACTTGATGGGGTGCAGAATATCCATTTCCATCTGAATAACAATAATTCGTATACAGAAATCATTGACGGGTCGTTAGAGGGGGTAGAGAGGGATTTTTCATTTTCAAAATGACTTCAAAAATCAAATATGACTTGGCACGCATCATGGTGGAGTACAGAATATCCATTTCCATCTCTATAAAAATAAATTGTCTACAGAAATCAATGTCGGGTCGTCAGAGAGGGAAAAAAAGGATTTTTCCTTATCAAAATGACTTCAAAAATCAAATATGACTTGGCACGCATCATAGTGGGGTGCAAAACATGCAATTTCATCTAAATAACAATAATTTGTCAACAGAAATCATTGTCGGGACGTCAGAGGGGGTATAGAGGGATTTTTCATTATCAAAATAACCTCAAAATCAAATATGACTTGGCACGCATCATGGTGGGGTGCAGAATATCTATTTTTATCTGAATAACAATAATTCGTAAACAGAAATCATTGTCGGGTCGTCAGAGAGGGAATAGAGGGATTTTTCATTTTCAAAATGACTTCAAAAATCAAAAATGACTTGGCACGCATCATGGTGGGGTGCAGAATATCCATTCCCATCTGAATAACAATAATTCCTTAAGATAAATCATTGTCGTGTCGTCAGAGGGGGTATAGAGGGATATTTCATTTTCAAAATTACCCCAAATTCAAATATGACTTGGCACGCAACATGGTGGGGTACACAATATTCATTTCCATCTCAATAACAATAATTTGTCAAAAGAAATCATTGTCGGGTCGTCAGAGGGGGTATAGAGGGATTTTTCATTTTCAAAATTACCTCAAAATCAAATAAGACTTGGCACGCATCATGGTGGGCTGCAGAATATCCATTTCCATCTGAATAACAATAATTCGTCAATGGAAATCATTGACAGGTCGTTAGAGGGGGTATAGAGGGATTTTTCATTTTCAAAATAACCTCAAAATCAAATAGGACTTGGCACGCATCATAGTGGGGTGCAGAACATCCATTCCCATCTGAATAACAATAATTCGTCAACAGAAATCATTGTCGTGTCATCAGAGGGGGTATCGAGGGATTTTTCATTTTCAAAATTACCTCAAAATCTAATATGACTTGGCACGCATCATGGTGGGGTGCAGAATATCCATTTCCATCTGAATATCAATAATTAGTCAACAGAAATCATTGACGGGTCGTCAGACGGGTTATAGAGGGATTTTTCATTTTCAAAATTACCTCAAAATCTAATATGACTTGGCACGCATCATGGTGGGGTGCAGAATATCAATTTCCATCTGAATGAGAATAATTCGTCAACAGAAATCATTGACGGGTCGTTAGAGGGGTTATAGAGGGATTTTTCATTTTCAAAATGACTTCAAAATTCAAATATGACTTGGCACGCATCATGGTGGAGTACAGAATATCCATTTCCATCTCTATAAAAATAAATTGTCTACAGAAATCAATGTCGGGTCGTCAGAGAGGGAATAAAGGGATTTTTCATTATCAAAATGACTTCAAAAATCAAATATGACTTGGCACGCATCATAGTGGGGTGCAAAACATGCAATTTCATCTAAATAACAATAATTTGTCAACAGAAATCATTGACGGGTCGTTAGAGGGGGTATAGAGGGATTTTTCATTATCAAAATGACTTCAAAATTCAAATAAGGCTTGCATCATAGTAGGGTGCAAAACATCCATTTCCATCTGAAAAACAATAATTCGTCAACAGAAATCATTGTCGGGTCGTCAGAGGGAGTATAGAGGGATTTTTCATTTTCAAAATGACTTCAAAAATCAAATATGACTTGGCACGCATCATGGTGGGGTACAAAATATTCATTTTCATCTCAATAACAATAATTTGTCAGAAGAAATCATTGTCGGGTCGTCAGAGGGGGTATAGAGGGATTTCTCATTATCAAAATTACCCCAAAATCAAATATGACTTGGCACGCAACATGGTGGGGTACAGAATATTCATTTCCATCTCAATAACAATAATTTGTAAAAAGAAATCATTGTCGGGTCGTCAGAGGGGGTATAGAGGGATTTCTCATTTTCAAAATTACCTCAAAATCAAATAAGACTTGGCACGCATCATGGTGGGCTGCAGAATATCCATTTCCATCTGAATAACAATAATTCGTCAATGAAAATCATTGACGGGTCGTTAGAGGGGGTATAGAGGGATTTTTCATTATCAAAATGACTTCAAAATTCAAATAAGGCTTGGCACGCATCATAGTAGGCTGCAAAACATCCATTTCCATCTGAAAAACAATAATTCGTCAACAGAAATCATTGTCGGGTCGTCAGAGGGAGTATAGAGGGATTTTTCATTTTCAAAATGACTTCAAAAATCAAATATGACTTGGCACGCATCATGGTGGGGTACAGAATAACCATTTTCATCTCAATAACAATAATTTGTCGAAAGAAATCATTGTCGGGTCGTCAGAGGGGGTATAGAGGGATTTCTCATTATCAAAATTACCCCAAAATCAAATATGACTTGGCACGCAACATGGTGGGGTACAGAATTTTCATTTCCATCTCAATGACAATAATTTGTCAAAAGAAATCATTGTCGGGTCGTCAGAGGGGGTATAGAGGGATTTCACATTTTCAAAATTACCTCAAAATCAAATATGACTTGGCACGCATCATGGTGGGCTGCAGAATATCCATTTCCTTCTGAATAACAATAATTCGTCAATGGAAATCATTGACGGGTCGTTAGAGGGGGTATAGAGGGATTTTTCATTATCAAAATGACTTCAAAATTCAAATAAGGCTTGGCACGCATCATAGTAGGGTGCAAAACATCCATTTCCATCTGAAAAACAATAATTCGTCAACAGAAATCATTGTCGGGTCGTCAGAGGGGGTATAGAGGGATTTTTCATTTTCAAAATGACTTCATAAATCAAATATGACTTGGCACGCATCATGGTGGGGTACAGAATATTCATTTCCATCTCAATAACAATAATTTGTCAAAAGAAATCATTGTCGGGTCGTCAGAGGGGGTATAGAGGGATTTTTCATTTTCAAAATTACCTCAAAATCAAATATGACTTGGCACGCATCATGGTGGGCTGCAGAAAATTCATTTCCATCTGAATAACAATAATTCGTCATTGGAAATCATTGACGGCTCGTTAGAGGGGGTATAGAGGGATTTTTCATTATCAAAATGACTTCAAAATTCAAATAAGGCTTGGCACGCATAATAGTAGGGTGCAAAATATTCATTTTCATCTGAATAACAATATTTCGTCAACAGAAATCATTGTCGGGTCGTCAGAGGGGGTATAGAGGGATTTTCCATTTTCATAATTACCTCGAAATCAAATATGACTTGGCACGCATCATGGTGGGGTGCAGAATATCCATTTCCATCTAAATAACAATAATTCGTCAACAGAAATCATTGACGGGTCGTTAGAGGGGGAATAGAGGGATTTTTCATTTTCAAAATTACCTCAAAATCAAATATGACTTGGCACGCATCATGGTGGGCTGCAGAAAATTCATTTCCATCTGAATAACAATAATTCGTCATTGGAAATCATTGACGGCTCGTTAGAGGGGGTATAGAGGGATTTTTCATTATCAAAATGACTTCAAAATTCAAATAAGGCTTGGCACGCATCATAGTAGGGTGCAAAACATCCATTTCCATCTGAAAAACAATAATTCGTCAACAGAAATCATTGTCGGGTCGTCAGAGGGGGTATAGAGGGATTTTTCATTATCAAAATGACTTCAAAATTCAAATAAGGCTTGGCACGCATCATAGTAGGGTGCAAAACATCCATTTCCATCTCTATAAAAATAATTTGTCAAAAGAAATCATTGTCGGGTCGTCAGAGGGGGTATAGAGGGATTTTTCATTTTCAAAATTACCTCAAAATCAAATATGACTTGGCACGCATCATGGTGGGCTGCAGAAAATTCATTTCCATCTGAATAACAATAATTCGTCATTGGAAATCATTGACGGCTCGTTAGAGGGGGTATAGAGGGATTTTTCATTATCAAAATGACTTCAAAATTCAAATAAGGCTTGGCACGCATAATAGTAGGGTGCAAAATATTCATTTTCATCTGAATAACAATATTTCGTCAACAGAAATCATTGTCGGGTCGTCAGAGGGGGTATAGAGGGATTTTCCATTTTCATAATTACCTCAAAATCAAATATGACTTGGCACGCATCATGGTGGGCTGCAGAAAATTCATTTCCATCTGAATAACAATAATTCGTCATTGGAAATCATTGACGGCTCGTTAGAGGGGGTATAGAGGGATTTTTCAGTATCAAAATGACTTCAAAATTCAAATAAGGCTTGGCTCGCATCATAGTAGGGTGCAAAACATCCATTTCCATCTGAAAAACAATAATTCGTCAACAGAAATCATTGTCGGGTCGTCAGAGGGGGTATAGAGGGATTTTTCATTTTCAAAATGACTTCAAAAATCAAATATGACTTGGCACGCATCATGGTGGGGTACAGAATATCCATTTCCATCTCTATAAAAATAATTTGTCGACAGATATCATTGTCGGGACGTCAGAGGGGGTATAGAGAGATTTTTCATTTTCAAAATTACCTCAAAATCAAATAGGACTGGGCACGCATCATAGTGGGGTGCAAATCATCCATTCCCAACTGTATAACAATAATTTGTCAACAGAAATCATTGTCGTGTCGTCAGAGGGGGTATGGAGGAATTTTTCATTTTCAAAATTACCTCAAAATCTAATATGACTTGGAACGCATCATAGTGGGGTGCAGAATATCCATTTCCATCTGAATATCAATAATTAGTCAACAGAAATCATTGACGGGTCGTCAAACGGGGTATAGAGGGATTTTTAATTTTCAAAATTACATCAAAATCAAATATGACTTGGCACGCATCATGGTGGGGTGCAGAATATCCAATTCCATCTGAATAACAATAATTCGTCAACAGAAGTCATTGACGGGTCGTTAGAGGGGGCATAGAGGGATTTTTCATTTTCAAAATTACTTCAAAAATCAAATATGACTTGGCACGTATCATAGTGGAGTGCATAATATCCATTTTCATCTAAATAAAATAATTCGTCAACAGAAATCATTGTCGGGTCGTCAGAGGGGGTATAGAGGGATTTTTCATTCTCAAAATGACTTCAAAAATCAAATATGACTTGGCACGCATCATGGTGGGGTGCAGAATATCTATTTCCATCTGAATAACAATAATTTGTACACAGAAATCATTGACGGGTCGTTAGAGGGAGTATAGAGGGATTTTTCATTTTCAAAATTACCTCAAAATCAAATATGACTTGGCACGCATCATGGTGGGGTGCAGAATATCAATTTCCATCTGAATGAGAATAATTCGTCAACAGATATCATTGTCGGGTCGTCAGAGGGATTATAGAGGGATTTTTCATCTTCAAAATTACCTCAAAATCTAATATGACTTGGCACGCATCATGGTGGGGTGCAGAATATCAATTTCCATCTGAATGAGAATAATTCGTCAACAGAAATCATTGTCGGGTCGTCAGAGGGGGTATAGAGGGATTTTTCATTTTCAAAATGACTTCAAAAATCAAATATGACTTGGCACGCATCATGGTGGGATACAGAATATCCATTTCCATCTCTATAAAAATAATTTGTCAACAGAAATCATTGTCGGGACGTCAGAGGGGGTATAGAGGGATTTTTCATTTTCAAAATAACCTCAAAATCAAATAGGACTTGGCACGCATCATAAAGGGGTGCAGAACATCCATTCCCATCTGAATAACAATAATTCGTCAACAGAAATCATTGTCGTGTCATCAGAGGGGGTATCGAGGGATTTTTCATTTTCAAAATTACCTCAAAATCTAATATGATTTGGCACGCATCATGGTGGGGTGCAGAATATCCATTTCCATCTGAATATCAATAATTAGTCAACAGAAATCATTGACGGGTCGTCAGACGGGGTATAGAGGGATTTTTCATTTTCAAAATTACCTCAAAATCTAATATGACTTGGCACGCATCATGGTGGGGTGCAGAATATCAATTTCCATCTGAATGAGAATAATTCGTCAACAGAAATCATTGACGGGTCGTTAGAGGGGTTATAGAGGGATTTTTCATTTTCAAAATGACTTCTAAAATCAAATATGACTTGGCACGCATCATGGTGGGGTACAGAATATCCATTTCCATCTTAATAACGATAAATTGTCAACAGAAATCATTGTCGTGTCGTCAGAGGGGGTATGGAGGGAATTTTCATTTTCAAAATTACCTCAAAATCAAATATGACTTGGCACGCATCATGGTGGGGTGCAGAATATCAATTTCCATCTGAATGAGAATAATTCGTCAACAGATATCATTGTCGGGTCGTCAGAGGGATTATAGAGGGATTTTTCATTTTCAAAATGACTTCAAAAATCAAATATGACTTGGCACGCATCATGGTGGGGTACAGAATATCCATTTCCATCTCTATAAAAATAAATTGTCAACAGAAATCATTGTCGGGACGTCAGAGGTGGTATAGAGGGATTTTTCATTTTCAAAATTACCTCAAAATCAATTAGGACTTGGCACGCATCATAGTGGGGTGCAAAACATCCATTCCCGTCTGAATAACAATAATTTGTCAACAGAAATCATTGTCGTGTCGTCAGAGGGGGTATCGAGGGATTTTTCATTTTCAAAATTACCTCAAAATCTAATATGACTTGGCACGCATCATGGTGGGGTGCAGAATATCCATTTCCATCTGAATAACAATAATTCCTTAAGATAAATCATTGTCGTGTCGTCAGAGGGGGTATAGAGGGATATTTCATTTTCAAAATTACCCCAAATTCAAATATGACATGGCACGCAACATGGTGGGGTACACAATATTCATTTCCATCTCAATAACAATAATTTGTCAAAAGAAATCATTGTCGGGTCGTCAGAGGGGGTATAGAGGGATTTTTCATTTTCAAAATTACCTCAAAATCAAATATGACTTGGCACGCATCATGGTGGGCTGCAGAATATCCATTTCCATCTGAATAACAATAATTCGTCAATGGAAATCATTAACAGGTCGTTAGAGGGGGTATAGAGGGAGTTTTCATTATCAAAATTACCCCAAAATCAAATATGACTTGGCACGCAACTTGATGGGGTGCAGAATATCCATTTCCATCTGAATAACGATAATTCGTCAACAGAAATCATTGTCGGGTCGTTAGAGGGGGGATACAGGGATTTCTCATTTTCAAAATGACTTCAAAAATCAAATATGACTTGGCACGCATCATGGTGGGGTACATAATATTCATTTCCATCTCAATAACAATAATTTGTCAAAAGAAATCATTGTCGGGTCGTCAGAGGGGGTATAGAGGGATTTTTCATTTTCAAAATTACCTCAAAATCAAATAAGACTTGGCACGCAACTTGATGGGGTGCAGAATATCCATTTCCATCTGATAAACAATAATTCGTTAACAGAAATCATTGTCGGGTCGTCAGAGGGGGTATAGAGGGATTTTTCTTTTTCAAAATGACTTCAAAAATCAAATATGACTTGGCACGCATCATGGTGGGGTACAGAATATCCATTTCCATCTCTATAAAAATAATTTGTCGACAGATATCATTGTCGGGACGTCAGAGGGGGTATAGAGAGATTTTTCATTTTCAAAATTACCTCAAAATCAAATAGGACTGGGCACGCATCATAGTGGGGTGCAAATCATCCATTCCCAACTGAATAACAGTAATTTGTCAACAGAAATCATTGTCGTGTCGTCAGAGGGGGTATGGAGGGATTTTTCATTTTCAAAATTACCTCAAAATCTAATATGACTTGGCACGCATCATAGTGGGGTGCAGAATATCCATTTCCATCTGAATATCAATAATTAGTCAACAGAAATCATTGACGGGTCGTCAGACGGGGTATAGAGGGATTTTTAATTTTCAAAATTACATCAAAATCAAATATGACTTGGCACGCATCATGGTGGGGTGCAGAATATCCAATTCCATCTGAATAACAATAATTCGTCAACAGAAGTCATTGACGGGTCGTTAGAGGGGGCATAGAGGGATTTTTCATTTTCAAAATTACTTCAAAAATCAAATATGACTTGGCACGTATCATAGTGGAGTGCATAATATCCATTTTCATCTAAATAAAATAATTCGTCAACAGAAATCATTGTCGGGTCGTCAGAGGGGGTATAGAGGGATTTTTCATTTTCAAAATGACTTCAAAAATCAAATATGACTTGGCACGCATCATGGTGGGGTGCAGAATATCTATTTCCATCTGAATAACAATAATTTGTACACAGAAATCATTGACGGGTCGTTAGAGGGAGTATAGAGGGATTTTTCATTTTCAAAATTACCTCAAAATCAAATATGACTTGGCACGCATCATGGTGGGGTGCAGAATATCAATTTCCATCTGAATGAGAATAATTCGTCAACAGATATCATTGTCGGGTCGTCAGAGGGATTATAGAGGGATTTTTCATCTTCAAAATTACCTCAAAATCTAATATGACTTGGCACGCATCATGGTGGGGTGCAGAATATCAATTTCCATCTGAATGAGAATAATTCGTCAACAGAAATCATTGTCGGGTCGTCAGAGGGGGTATAGAGGGATTTTTCATTTTCAAAATGACTTCAAAAATCAAATATGACTTGGCACGCATCATGGTGGGATACAGAATATCCATTTCCATCTCTATAAAAATAATTTGTCAACAGAAATCATTGTCGGGACGTCAGAGGGGGTATAGAGGGATTTTTCATTTTCAAAATAACCTCAAAATCAAATAGGACTTGGCACGCATCATAGTGGGGTGCAGAACATCCATTCCCATCTGAATAACAATAATTCGTCAACAGAAATCATTGTCGTGTCATCAGAGGGGGTATCGAGGGATTTTTCATTTTCAAAATTACCTCAAAATCTAATATGACTTGGCACGCATCATGGTGGGGTGCAGAATATCCATTTCCATCTGAATATCAATAATTAGTCAACAGAAATCATTGACGGGTCGTCAGACGGGTTATAGAGGGATTTTTCATTTTCAAAATTACCTCAAAATCTAATATGACTTGGCACGCATCATGGTGGGGTGCAGAATATCAATTTCCATCTGAATGAGAATAATTCGTCAACAGAAATCATTGACGGGTCGTTAGAGGGGTTATAGAGGGATTTTTCATTTTCAAAATGACTTCAAAAATCAAATATGACTTGGCACGCATCATGGTGGAGTACAGAATATCCATTTCCATCTCTATAAAAATAAATTGTCTACAGAAATCAATGTCGGGTCGTCAGAGAGGGAATAAAGGGATTTTTCATTATCAAAATGACTTCAAAAATCAAATATGACTTGGCACGCATCATAGTGGGGTGCAAAACATGCAATTTCATCTAAATAACAATAATTTGTCAACAGAAATCATTGACGGGTCGTTAGAGGGGGTATAGAGGGATTTTTCATTATCAAAATGACTTCAAAATTCAAATAAGGCTTGCATCATAGTAGGGTGCAAAACATCCATTTCCATCTGAAAAACAATAATTCGTCAACAGAAATCATTGTCGGGTCGTCAGAGGGAGTATAGAGGGATTTTTCATTTTCAAAATGACTTCAAAAATCAAATATGACTTGGCACGCATCATGGTGGGGTACAAAATATTCATTTTCATCTCATTAACAATAATTTGTCAGAAGAAATCATTGTCGGGTCGTCAGAGGGGGTATAGAGGGATTTCTCATTATCAAAATTACCCCAAAATCAAATATGACTTGGCACGCAACATGGTGGGGTACAGAATATTCATTTCCATCTCAATAACAATAATTTGTAAAAAGAAATCATTGTCGGGTCGTCAGAGGGGGTATAGAGGGATTTCTCATTTTCAAAATTACCTCAAAATCAAATAAGACTTGGCACGCATCATGGTGGGCTGCAGAATATCCATTTCCATCTGAATAACAATAATTCGTCAATGAAAATCATTGACGGGTCGTTAGAGGGGGTATAGAGGGATTTTTCATTATCAAAATGACTTCAAAATTCAAATAAGGCTTGGCACGCATCATAGTAGGCTGCAAAACATCCATTTCCATCTGAAAAACAATAATTTGTCAACAGAAATCATTGTCGGGTCGTCAGAGGGGGTATAGAGGGATTTTTCATTTTCAAAATGACTTCAAAAATCAAATATGACTTGGCACGCAACTTGGTGGGGTGCAGAATATTCATTTCCATCTGAATAACAATAATTCGTCAACAGAAATCATTGTCGGGCCATTAGAGAGGGGATACAGGGATTTTTCTCTTTCAATATTTCTTCAAAAATCTAATATGACTTGGCACGCATCATAGGGGGGTACAGAATATCCATTTCTATCTGAATAACAATAATTCGTTAGCAGAAATCATTGTCGGGTCGTTAGAGGGGGTAAAGAGGGATTTTTCATTTTCAAAATTACCTCAAAATCAAATAAGACTTGGCACGCAACTTGATGGGGTGCAGAATATCCATTTCCATCTGAATAACAATAATTCGTCAACAGAAATCATTGTCGGGTCGTTAGAGGGGGGATACAGGGATTTCTCATTTTCAAAATGACTTCAAAAATCAAATATGACTTGGCACGCATCATGGTGGGGTACAGAATATTCATTTCCATCTCAATAACAATAATTTGTCAAAAGAAATCATTGTCGGGTCGTCAGAGGGGGTATAGAGGGATTTTTCTTTTTCAAAATTACCTCAAAATCAAATAAGACTTGGCACGCAACTTGATGGGGTGCAGAATATCCATTTCCATCTGAATAACAATAATTCGTATACAGAAATCATTGACGGGTCGTTAGAGGGGGTAGAGAGGGATTTTTCATTTTCAAAATGACTTCAAAAATCAAATATGACTTGGCACGCATCATGGTGGAGTACAGAATATCCATTTCCATCTCTATAAAAATAAATTGTCTACAGAAATCAATGTCGGGTCGTCAGAGAGGGAAAAAAAGGATTTTTCCTTATCAAAATGACTTCAAAAATCAAATATGACTTGGCACGCATCATAGTGGGGTGCAAAACATGCAATTTCATCTAAATAACAATAATTTGTCAACAGAAATCATTGTCGGGACGTCAGAGGGGGTATAGAGGGATTTTTCATTATCAAAATAACCTCAAAATCAAATATGACTTGGCACGCATCATGGTGGGGTGCAGAATATCTATTTTTATCTGAATAACAATAATTCGTAAACAGAAATCATTGTCGGGTCGTCAGAGAGGGAATAGAGGGATTTTTCATTTTCAAAATGACTTCAAAAATCAAAAATGACTTGGCACGCATCATGGTGGGGTGCAGAATATCCATTCCCATCTGAATAACAATAATTCCTTAAGATAAATCATTGTCGTGTCGTCAGAGGGGGTATAGAGGGATATTTCATTTTCAAAATTACCCCAAATTCAAATATGACTTGGCACGCAACATGGTGGGGTACACAATATTCATTTCCATCTCAATAACAATAATTTGTCAAAAGAAATCATTGTCGGGTCGTCAGAGGGGGTATAGAGGGATTTTTCATTTTCAAAATTACCTCAAAATCAAATAAGACTTGGCACGCATCATGGTGGGCTGCAGAATATCCATTTCCATCTGAATAACAATAATTCGTCAATGGAAATCATTGACAGGTCGTTAGAGGGGGTATAGAGGGATTTTTCATTATCAAAATTACCCCAAAATCAAATATGACTTGGCACGCAACTTGATGGGGTGCAGAATATCCATTTCCATCTGAATAACAATAATTCGTCAACAGAAATCATTGTCGGGTCGTTAGAGGGGGGATACAGGGATTTCTCATTTTCAAAATGACTTCAAAAATCAAATATGACTTGGCACGCATCATAGTGGGGTACAGAATATTCATTTCCATCTCAATAACAATAATTTGTCAAAAGAAATCATTGTCGGGTCGTCAGAGGGGGTATAGAGGGATTTTTCATTTTCAAAATTACCTCAAAATCAAATAAGACTTGGCACGCAACTTGATGGGGTGCAGAATATCCATTTCCATCTGAATAACAATAATTCGTAAACAGAAATCATTGACGGGTCGTTAGAGGGGGTAGAGAGGGATTTTTCATTTTCAAAATGACTTCAAAAATCAAATAAGACTTGGCATGCATCATGGTGGAGTACAGAATATCCATTTCCATCTCTATAAAAATAAATTGTCTACAGAAATCAATGTCGGGTCGTCAGAGAGGGAATAAAGGGATTTTTCATTATCAAAATGACTTCAAAAATCAAATATGACTTGGCACGCATCATAGTGGGGTGCAAAACATGCAATTTCATCTAAATAACAATAATTTGTCAACAGAAATCATTGACGGGTCGTTAGAGGGGGTATAGAGGGATTTTTCATTATCAAAATGACTTCAAAATTCAAATAAGGCTTGCATCATAGTAGGGTGCAAAACATCCATTTCCATCTGAAAAACAATAATTCGTCAACAGAAATCATTGTCGGGTCGTCAGAGGGAGTATAGAGGGATTTTTCATTTTCAAAATGACTTCAAAAATCAAATATGACTTGGCACGCATCATGGTGGGGTACAAAATATTCATTTTCATCTCAATAACAATAATTTGTCAGAAGAAATCATTGTCGGGTCGTCAGAGGGGGTATAGAGGGATTTCTCATTATCAAAATTACCCCAAAATCAAATATGACTTGGCACGCTACATGGTGGGGTACAGAATATTCATTTCCATCTCAATAACAATAATTTGTCAAAAGAAATCATTGTCGGGTCGTCAGAGGGGGTATAGAGGGATTTCTCATTTTCAAAATTACCTCAAAATCAAATAAGACTTGGCACGCATCATGATGGGCTGCAGAATATCCATTTCCATCTGAATAACAATAATTTGTCAGAAGAAATCATTGTCGGGTCGTCAGAGGGGGTATAGAGGGATTTCTCATTATCAAAATTACCCCAAAATCAAATATGACTAGGCACGCATCATGGTGGGGTGCAAAGTATCCATGTCCATCTAGATAACAATAATTTGTCAACATAAATCATTGTCGTGTCGTCATAGGGGGTATGAAGGGATTTTTCATTTTCAATATTTCTTCAAAAATCTAATATGACTTGGCACGCATCATGGTGGGCTGCAGAATATCCATTTCTATCTGAATAACAATAATTCGTTGACAGAAATCATTGTCGGGTCGTAAGAGGGAGTATAGAGGGATTTTTCATTTTCAAAATTACCTCTAAATCAAATATGACTTGGCACGCAACTTGGTGGGGTGCAGAATATTCATTTCCATCTGAATAACAATAATTCGTCAACAGAAATCATTGTCGGGCCATTAGAGAGGGGATACAGGGATTTTTCTCTTTCAATATTTCTTCAAAAATCTAATATGACTTGGCACGCATCATGGGGGGGTACAGAATATCCATTTCTATCTGAATAACAATAATTCGTTAGCAGAAATCATTGTCGGGTCGTTAGAGGGGGTAAAGAGGGATTTTTCATTTTCAAAATTACCTCAAAATCAAATAAGACTTGGCACGCAACTTGATGGGGTGCAGAATATCCATTTCCATCTGAATAACAATAATTCGTCAACAGAAATCATTGTCGGGTCGTTAGAGGGGGGATACAGGGATTTCTCATTTTCAAAATGACTTCAAAAATCAAATATGACTTGGCACGCATCATGGTGGGGTACAGAATATTCATTTCCATCTCAATAACAATAATTTGTCAAAAGAAATCATTGTCGGGTCGTCAGAGGGGGTATAGAGGGATTTTTCTTTTTCAAAATTACCTCAAAATCAAATAAGACTTGGCACGCAACTTGATGGGGTGCAGAATATCCATTTCCATCTGAATAACAATAATTCGTATACAGAAATCATTGACGGGTCGTTAGAGGGGGTAGAGAGGGATTTTTCATTTTCAAAATGACTTCAAAAATCAAATATGACTTGGCACGCATCATGGTGGAGTACAGAATATCCATTTCCATCTCTATAAAAATAAATTGTCTACAGAAATTAATGTCGGGTCGTCAGAGAGGGAAAAAAGGGATTTTTCCTTATCAAAATGACTTCAAAAATCAAATATGACTTGGCACGCATCATAGTGGGGTGCAAAACATGCAATTTCATCTAAATAACAATAATTTGTCAACAGAAATCATTGTCGGGACGTCAGAGGGGGTATAGAGGGATTTTTCATTATCAAAATAACCTCAAAATCAAATATGACTTGGCACGCATCATGGTGGGGTGCAGAATATCTATTTTTATCTGAATAACAATAATTCGTAAACAGAAATCATTGTCGGGTCGTCAGAGAGGGAATAGAGGGATTTTTCATTTTCAAAATGACTTCAAAAATCAAAAATGACTTGGCACGCATCATGGTGGGGTGCAGAACATCCATTCCCATCTGAATAACAATAATTCCTTAAGATAAATCATTGTCGTGTCGTCAGAGGGGGTATAGAGGGATATTTCATTTTCAAAATTACCCCAAATTCAAATATGACTTGGCACGCAACATGGTGGGGTACACAATATTCATTTCCATCTCAATAACAATAATTTGTCAAAAGAAATCATTGTCGGGTCGTCAGAGGGGGTATAGAGGGATTTTTCATTTTCAAAATTACCTCAAAATCAAATAAGACTTGGCACGCATCATGGTGGGCTGCAGAATATCCATTTCTATCTGAATAACAATAATTCGTCAATGGAAATCATTGACAGGTCGTTAGAGGGGGTATAGAGGGATATTTCATTATCAAAATTACCCCAAAATCAAATATGACTTGGCACGCAACTTGATGGGGTGCAGAATATCCATTTCCATCTGAATAACAATAATTCGTCAACAGAAATCATTGTCGGGTCGTTAGAGGGGGGATACAGGGATTTCTCATTTTCAAAATGACTTCAAAAATCAAATATGACTTGGCACGCATCATGGTGGGGTACAGAATATTCATTTCCATCTCAATAACAATAATTTGTCAAAAGAAATCATTGTCGGGTCGTCAGAGGGGGTATAGAGGGATTTTTCATTTTCAAAATTACCTCAAAATCAAATAAGACTTGGCACGCAACTTGATGGGGTGCAGAATATCCATTTCCATCTGAATAACAATAATTCGTAAACAGAAATCATTGACGGGTCGTTAGAGGGGGTAGAGAGGGATTTTTCATTTTCAAAATGACTTCAAAAATCAAATATGACTTGGCACGCATCATGGTGGAGTACAGAATATCCATTTCCATCTCTATAAAAATAAATTGTCTACAGAAATCAATGTCGGGTCGTCAGAGAGGGAATAAAGGGATTTTTCATTATCAAAATGACTTCAAAAATCAAATATGACTTGGCACGCATCATAGTGGGGTGCAAAACATGCAATTCCATCTGAATAACAATAATTTGTCAACAGAAATCATTGACGGGTCGTTAGAGGGGGTATAGAGGGATTTTTCATTATCAAAATGACTTCAAAATTCAAATAAGGCTTGCATCATAGTAGGGTGCAAAACATCCATTTCCATCTGAAAAACAATAATTCGTCAACAGAAATCATTGTCGGGTCGTCAGAGGGAGTATAGAGGGATTTTTCATTTTCAAAATGACTTCAAAAATCAAATATGACTTGGCACGCATCATGGTGGGGTACAAAATATTCATTTTCATCTCAATAACAATAATTTGTCAGAAGAAATCATTGTCGGGTCGTCAGAGGGGGTATAGAGGGATTTCTCATTATCAAAATTACCCCAAAATCAAATATGACTTGGCACGCAACATGGTGGGGTACAGAATATTCATTTCCATCTCAATAACAATAATTTGTCAAAAGAAATCATTGTCGGGTCGTCAGAGGGGGTATAGAGGGATTTCTCATTTTCAAAATTACCTCAAAATCAAATAAGACTTGGCACGCATCATGGTGGGCTGCAGAATATCCATTTCCATCTGAATAACAATAATTTGTCAGAAGAAATCATTGTCGGGTCGTCAGAGGGGGTATAGAGGGATTTCTCATTATCAAAATTACCCCAAAATCAAATATGACTAGGCACGCATCATGGTGGGGTGCAAAGTATCCATGTCCATCTAGATAACAATAATTTGTCAACATAAATCATTGTCGTGTCGTCATAGGGGGTATGAAGGGATTTTTCATTTTCAATATTTCTTCAAAAATCTAATATGACTTGGCACGCATCATGGTGGGCTGCAGAATATCCATTTCTATCTGAATAACAATAATTCGTTGACAGAAATCATTGTCGGGTCGTAAGAGGGAGTATAGAGGGATTTTTCATTTTCAAAATTACCTCTAAATCAAATATGACTTGGCACGCAACTTGGTGGGGTGCAGAATATTCATTTCCATCTGAATAACAATAATTCGTCAACAGAAATCATTGTCGGGCCATTAGAGAGGGGATACAGGGATTTTTCTCTTTCAATATTTCTTCAAAAATCTAATATGACTTGGCACGCATCATGGGGGGGTACAGAATATCCATTTCTATCTGAATAACAATAATTCGTTAGCAGAAATCATTGTCGGGTCGTTAGAGGGGGTAAAGAGGGATTTTTCATTTTCAAAATTACCTCAAAATCAAATAAGACTTGGCACGCAACTTGATGGGGTGCAGAATATCCATTTCCATCTGAATAACCATAATTCGTCAACAGAAATCATTGTCGGGTCGTTAGAGGGGGGATACAGGGATTTCTCATTTTCAAAATGACTTCAAAAATCAAATATGACTTGGCACGCATCATGGTGGGGTACAGAATATTCATTTCCATCTCAATAACAATAATTTGTCAAAAGAAATCATTGTCGGGTCGTCAGAGGGGGTATAGAGGGATTTTTCTTTTTCAAAATTACCTCAAAATCAAATAAGACTTGGCACGCAACTTGATGGGGTGCAGAATATCCATTTCCATCTGAATAACAATAATTCGTATACAGAAATCATTGACGGGTCGTTAGAGGGGGTAGAGAGGGATTTTTCATTTTCAAAATGACTTCAAAAATCAAATATGACTTGGCACGCATCATGGTGGAGTACAGAATATCCATTTCCATCTCTATAAAAATAAATTGTCTACAGAAATCAATGTCGGGTCGTCAGAGAGGGAAAAAAGGGATTTTTCCTTATCAAAATGACTTCAAAAATCAAATATGACTTGGCACGCATCATAGTGGGGTGCAAAACATGCAATTTCATCTAAATAACAATAATTTGTCAACAGAAATCATTGTCGGGACGTCAGAGGGGGTATAGAGGGATTTTTCATTATCAAAATAACCTCAAAATCAAATATGACTTGGCACGCATCATGGTGGGGTGCAGAATATCTATTTTTATCTGAATAACAATAATTCGTAAACAGAAATCATTGTCGGGTCGTCAGAGAGGGAATAGAGGGATTTTTCATTTTCAAAATGACTTCAAAAATCAAAAATGACTTGGCACGCATCATGGTGGGGTGCAGAATATCCATTCCCATCTGAATAACAATAATTCCTTAAGATAAATCATTGTCGTGTCGTCAGAGGGGGTATAGAGGGATATTTCATTTTCAAAATTACCCCAAATTCAAATATGACTTGGCACGCAACATGGTGGGGTACACAATATTCATTTCCATCTCAATAACAATAATTTGTCAAAAGAAATCATTGTCGGGTCGTCAGAGGGGGTATAGAGGGATTTTTCATTTTCAAAATTACCTCAAAATCAAATAAGACTTGGCACGCATCATGGTGGGCTGCAGAATATCCATTTCTATCTGAATAACAATAATTCGTCAATATAAATCATTGACAGGTCGTTAGAGGGGGTATAGAGGGATTTTTCATTATCAAAATTACCCCAAAATCAAATATGACTTGGCACGCAACTTGATGGGGTGCAGAATATCCATTTCCATCTGAATAACAATAATTCGTCAACAGAAATCATTGTCGGGTCGTTAGAGGGGGGATACAGGGATTTCTCATTTTCAAAATGACTTCAAAAATCAAATATGACTTGGCACGCATCATGGTGGGGTACAGAATATTCATTTCCATCTCAATAACAATAATTTGTCAAAAGAAATCATTGTCGGGTCGTCAGAGGGGGTATAGAGGGATTTTTCATTTTCAAAATTACCTCAAAATCAAATAAGACTTGGCACGCAACTTGATGGGGTGCAGAATATCCATTTCCATCTGAATAACAATAATTCGTAAACAGAAATCATTGACGGGTCGTTAGAGGGGTAGAGAGGGATTTTTCATTTTCAAAATGACTTCAAAAATCAAATATGACTTGGCACGCATCATGGTGGAGTACAGAATATCCATTTCCATCTCTATAAAAATAAATTGTCTACAGAAATCAATGTCGGGTCGTCAGAGAGGGAATAAAGGGATTTTTCATTATCAAAATGACTTCAAAAATCAAATATGACTTGGCACGCATCATAGTGGGGTGCAAAACATGCAATTTCATCTAAATAACAATAATTTGTCAACAGAAATCATTGACGGGTCGTTAGAGGGGGTATAGAGGGATTTTTCATTATCAAAATGACTTCAAAATTCAAATAAGGCTTGCATCATAGTAGGGTGCAAAACATCCATTTCCATCTGAAAAACAATAATTCGTCAACAGAAATCATTGTCGGGTCGTCAGAGGGAGTATAGAGGGATTTTTCATTTTCAAAATGACTTCAAAAATCAAATATGACTTGGCACGCATCATGGTGGGGTACAAAATATTCATTTTCATCTCAATAACAATAATTTGTCAGAAGAAATCATTGTCGGGTCGTCAGAGGGGGTATAGAGGGATTTCTCATTATCAAAATTACCCCAAAATCAAATATGACTTGGCACGCAACATGGTGGGGTACAGAATATTCATTTCCATCTCAATAACAATAATTTGTCAAAAGAAATCATTGTCGGGTCGTCAGAGGGGGTATAGAGGGATTTCTCATTTTCAAAATTACCTCAAAATCAAATAAGACTTGGCACGCATCATGGTGGGCTGCAGAATATCCATTTCCATCTGAATAACAATAATTCGTCAATGAAAATCATTGACGGGTCGTTAGAGGGGGTATAGAGGGATTTTTCATTATCAAAATGACTTCAAAATTCAAATAAGGCTTGGCACGCATCATAGTAGGCTGCAAAACATCCATTTCCATCTGAAAAACAATAATTTGTCAACAGAAATCATTGTCGGGTCGTCAGAGGGGGTATAGAGGGATTTTTCATTTTCAAAATGACTTCAAAAATCAAATATGACTTGGCACGCATCATGGTGGGGTACAGAATATTCATTTCCATCTCAATAACAATAACTTGTCAAAAGAAATCATTGTCGGGTCGTCAGAGGGGGTATAGAGGGATTTTTCATTTTCAAAATTACCTCAAAATCAAATATGACTTGGCACGCATCATGGTGGGCTGCAGAAAATTTATTTCCATCTGAATAACAATAATTCGTCAATGGAAATCATTGACGGCTCGTTAGAGGGGGTATAGAGGGATTTTTCATTTTCAAAATTACCTCAAAATCAAATATGACTAGGCACGCATCATGGTGGGGTGCAAAGTATCCATGTCCATCTACATAACAATAATTTGTCAACATAAATCATTGTCGTGTCGTCATAGGGGGTATGAAGGGATTTTTCATTTTCAATATTTCTTCAAAAATCTAATATGACTTGGCACGCATCATGGTGGGCTGCAGAATATCCATTTCTATCTGAATAACAATAATTCGTTAACAGAAATCATTGTCGGGTCGTTAGAGGGAGTATAGAGGGATATTTCATTTTCAAAATTACCTCTAAATCAAATATGACTTGGCACGCAACTTGGTGGGGTGCAGAATATCCATTTCCATCTGAATAACAATAATTCGTCAACAGAAATCATTGTCGGGTCATTAGAGAGGGGATACAGGGATTTTTCTTTTTCAATATTTCTTCAAAAATCTAATATGACTTGGCACGCATCATGGTGGGGTACAGAATATTCATTTCCATCTCAATAACAATAATTTGTCAAAAGAAATCATTGTCGGGTCGTCAGAGGGGGTATAGAGGGATTTTTCATTTTCAAAATTACCTCAAAATCAAATAAGACTTGGCACGCAACTTGATGGGGTGCAGAATATCCATTTCCATCTGAATAACAATAATTCGTAAACAGAAATCATTGACGGGTCGTTAGAGGGGGTAGAGAGGGATATTTCATTTTCAAAATGACTTCAAAAATCAAATATGACTTGGCACGCATCATGGTGGAGTACAGAATATCCATTTCCATCTCTATAAAAATAAATAATCTACAGAAATCAATGTCGGGTCGTCAGAGAGGGAATAAAGGGATTTTTCATTATCAAAATGACTTCAAAAATCAAATATGACTTGGCACGCATCATAGTGGGGTGCAAAACAAGCAATTTCATCTAAATAACAATAATATGTCAACAGAAATCATTGTCGGGACGTCAGAGGGGGTATAGAGGGATTTTTCATTATCAAAATAACCTCAAAATCAAATATGACTTGGCACGCATCATGGTGGGGTGCAGAATATCTATTTTCATCTGAATAACAATAATTCGTAAACAGAAACCATTGTCGGGTCGTCAGAGACGGAATAGAGGGATTTTTCATTTTCAAAATGACTTCAAAAATCAAAAATGACTTGGCACGCATCATGGTGGGGTGCAGAATATCCATTCCCATCTGAATAACAATAATTCCTTAAGATAAATCATTGTCGTGTCGTCAGAGGGGGTATAGAGGGATATTTCATTTTCAAAATTACCCCAAAATCAAATATGACTTGGCACGCAACATGGTGGGGTACACAATATTCATTTCCATCTCAATAACAATAATTTGTCAAAAGAAATCATTGTCGCGTCGTCAGAGGGGGTATAGAGGGATTTTTCATTTTCAAAATTACCTCAAAATCAAATATGACTTGGCACGCATCATGGTGGGCTGCAGAATATCCATTTTCATCTGAATAACAATAATTCGTCAATGGAAATCATTGACAGGTCGTTAGAGGGGGTATAGAGGGATTTTTCATTATCAAAATTACCCCAAAATCAAATATGACTTGGCACGCAACTTGATGGGGTGCAGAATATTAATTTCCATCTGAATAACAATAATTCGTCAACAGAAATCATTGTCGGGTCGTTAGAGGGGGGATACAGGGATTTCTCATTTTCAAAATGACTTCAAAAATCAAATATGACTTGGCACGCATCATGGTGAGGTACAGAATATTCATTTCCATCTCAATAACAATAATTTGTCAAAAGAAATCATTGTCGGGTCGTCAGAGGGGGTATAGAGGGATTTTTCATTTTCAAAATTACCTCAAAATTAAATATGACTTGGCACGCATCATGGTGGGCTGCAGAATATCCATTTCCATCTGAATAACAATAATTCGTCAATACAAAATCATTGACGGGTCGTTAGAGGGGGTATAGAGGGATTTTTCATTATCAAAATGACTTCAAAATTCAAATAAGGCTTGCATCATAGTAGGGTGCAAAACATCCATTTCCATCTGAAAAACAATAATTCGTCAACAGAAATCATTGTCGGGTCGTCAGAGGGAGTATAGAGGGATTTTTCATTTTCAAAATGACTTCAAAAATCAAATATGACTTGGCACGCATCATGGTGGGGTACAGAATAACCATTTTCATCTCAATAACAATAATTTGTCGAAAGAAATCATTGTCGGGTCGTCAGAGGGGGTATAGAGGGATTTCTCATTATCAAAATTACCCCAAAATCAAATAAGACTTGGCACGCATCATGGTGGGCTGCAGAATATCCATTTCCATCTGAATAACAATAATTCGTCAATGAAAATCATTGACGGGTCGTTAGAGGGGGTATAGAGGGATTTTTCATTATCAAAATGACTTCAAAATTCAAATAAGGCTTGGCACGCATCATAGTAGGCTGCAAAACATCCATTTCCATCTGAAAAACAATAATTTGTCAACAGAAATCATTGTCGGGTCGTCAGAGGGGGTATAGAGGGATTTTTCATTTTCAAAATGACTTCAAAATCAAATATGACTTGGCACGCATCATGGTGAGGTGCAGAATCTCCATTTCTATCTGAATAACATTAATTTGTCAACAGAAATCATTGTCGGGTCGTCAGAGGGATTATAGAGGGATTTTTCATTTTCAAAATTACCTCAAAATCTAGTATGACTTGGCACGCATCATGGTGGGGTGCAGAATATCTCTATTTCCATCTGAATAACAATAATTCGTCAACAGAAATCATTGACATGTCGTTAGAGGTGGTAAAGAGGGATTTGTCATTTTCAAAATCACTTCAAAAATCTAATATGACTAGGCACGCATCATGGTGGGGTGCAAAGTACCCATGTCCATCTGAATAACAATAATTCGTCAACATAAATCATTGTCGTGTCGTCATAGGGGGTATGGAGGGATTTTTCATTTTCAATATTTCTTCAAAAATCTAATATGACTTGGCACGCATCATGGTGGGCTGCAGAATATCCATTTCTATCTGAATAACAATAATTCGTTAACAGAAATCATTATCGGGTCGTTAGAGGGGGTATAGAGGGATTTTTCATTTTCAAAATTACCTCTAAATCAAATATGACTTGGCACGCAACTTGGTGGGGTGCAGAATATCCATTTCCATCTGAATAACAATAATTTGTCAACAGAAATCATTGTCGGGTCATTAAAGAGGGGATACAGGGATTTTTCTTTTTCTATATTTCTTCAAAAATCTAATATGACTTTGCACGCATCATGGTGGGGTGCAGAATATCCATTTATATCTGAATAACAATAATTTATCAACAGAAATCATTGTCGGGTCGTCGGAGGGGGTATAGAGGGATTTTTCATTTTCAAAATTACCTCAAAATCAAATATGACTTGGCACGCATCATGGTGGGCTGCAGAATATCCATTTTCATCTGAATAACAATAATTCGTCAACAGAAATCATGGACGGGTCGTTAGAGGGGGTAGAGAGGGATATTTCATTTTCAAAATGACTTCAAAAATCAAATATGACTTGGCACGCATCATGGTGGAGTACAGAATATCCATTTCCATCTCTATAAAAATAAATTGTCTACAGAAATCAATGTCGGGTCGTCAGAGAGGGAATAAAGGGATTTTTCATTATCAAAATGACTTCAAAAATCAAATATGACTTGGCACGCATCATAGTGGGGTGCAAAACAAGCAATTTCATCTAAATAACAATAATATGTCAACAGAAATCATTGTCGGGACGTCAGAGGGGGTATAGAGGGATTTTTCATTATCAAAATAACCTCAAAATCAAATATGACTTGGCACGCATCATGGTGGGGTGCAGAATATCTATTTTCATCTGAATAACAATAATTCGTAAACAGAAACCATTGTCGGGTCGTCAGAGACGGAATAGAGGGATTTTTCATTTTCAAAATGACTTCAAAAATCAAAAATGACTTGGCACGCATCATGGTGGGGTGCAGAATATCCATTCCCATCTGAATAACAATAATTCCTTAAGATAAATCATTGTCGTGTCGTCAGAGGGGGTATAGAGGGATATTTCATTTTCAAAATTACCCCAAAATCAAATATGACTTGGCACGCAACATGGTGGGGTACACAATATTCATTTCCATCTCAATAACAATAATTTGTCAAAAGAAATCATTGTCGCGTCGTCAGAGGGGGTATAGAGGGATTTTTCATTTTCAAAATTACCTCAAAATCAAATATGACTTGGCACGCATCATGGTGGGCTGCAGAATATCCATTTCCATCTGAATAACAATAATTCGTCAATGGAAATCATTGACAGGTCGTTAGAGGGGGTATAGAGGGATTTTTCATTATCAAAATTACCCCAAAATCAAATATGACTTGGCACGCAACTTGATGGGGTGCAGAATATTAATTTCCATCTGAATAACAATAATTCGTCAACAGAAATCATTGTCGGGTCGTTAGAGGGGGGATACAGGGATTTCTCATTTTCAAAATGACTTCAAAAATCAAATATGACTTGGCACGCATCATGGTGAGGTACAGAATATTCATTTCCATCTCAATAACAATAATTTGTCAAAAGAAATCATTGTCGGGTCGTCAGAGGGGGTATAGAGGGATTTTTCATTTTCAAAATTACCTCAAAATTAAATATGACTTGGCACGCATCATGGTGGGCTGCAGAATATCCATTTCCATCTGAATAACAATAATTCGTCAATACAAAATCATTGACGGGTCGTTAGAGGGGGTATAGAGGGATTTTTCATTATCAAAATGACTTCAAAATTCAAATAAGGCTTGCATCATAGTAGGGTGCAAAACATCCATTTCCATCTGAAAAACAATAATTCGTCAACAGAAATCATTGTCGGGTCGTCAGAGGGAGTATAGAGGGATTTTTCATTTTCAAAATGACTTCAAAAATCAAATATGACTTGGCACGCATCATGGTGGGGTACAGAATAACCATTTTCATCTCAATAACAATAATTTGTCGAAAGAAATCATTGTCGGGTCGTCAGAGGGGGTATAGAGGGATTTCTCATTATCAAAATTACCCCAAAATCAAATATGACTTGGCACGCAACATGGTGGGGTACAGAATTTTCATTTCCATCTCAATAACAATAATTTGTCAAAAGAAATCATTGTCGGGTCGTCAGAGGGGGTATAGAGGGATTTCACATTTTCAAAATTACCTCAAAATCAAATATGACTTGGCACGCATCATGGTGGGCTGCAGAATATCCATTTCCTTCTGAATAACAATAATTCGTCAATGGAAATCATTGACGGGTCGTTAGAGGGGGTATAGAGGGATTTTTCATTATCAAAATGACTTCAAAATTCAAATAAGGCTTGGCACGCATCATAGTAGGGTGCAAAACATCCATTTCCATCTGAAAAACAATAATTCGTCAACAGAAATCATTGTCGGGTCGTCAGAGGGGGTATAGAGGGATTTTTCATTTTCAAAATGACTTCATAAATCAAATATGACTTGGCACGCATCATGGTGGGGTACAGAATATTCATTTCCATCTCAATAACAATAATTTGTCAAAAGAAATCATTGTCGGGTCGTCAGAGGGGGTATAGAGGGATTTTTCATTTTCAAAATTACCTCAAAATCAAATATGACTTGGCACGCATCATGGTGGGCTGCAGAAAATTCATTTCCATCTGAATAACAATAATTCGTCAATGGAAATCATTGACGGCTCGTTAGAGGGGGTATAGAGGGATTTTTCATTATCAAAATGACTTCAAAATTCAAATAAGGCTTGGCACGCATAATAGTAGGGTGCAAAATATTCATTTTCATCTGAATAACAATATTTCGTCAACAGAAATCATTGTCGGGTCGTCAGAGGGGGTATAGAGGGATTTTCCATTTTCATAATTACCTCGAAATCAAATATGACTTGGCACGCATCATGGTGGGGTGCAGAATATCCATTTCCATCTAAATAACAATAATTCGTCAACAGAAATCATTGACGGGTCGTGAGAGGGGGAATAGAGGGATTTTTCAGTATCAAAATGACTTCAACATTCAAATAAGGCTTGGCTCGCATCATAGTAGGGTGCAAAACATCCATTTCCATCTGAAAAACAATAATTCGTCAACAGAAATCATTGTCGGGTCGTCAGAGGGGGTATAGAGGGATTTTTCATTTTCAAAATGACTTCAAAAATCCAATATGACTTGGCACGCATCATGGTGGGGTACAGAATATCCATTTCCATCTCTATAAAAATAATTTGTCGACAGATATCATTGTCGGGACGTCAGAGGGGGTATAGAGAGATTTTTCATTTTCAAAATTACCTCAAAATTAAATATGACTTGGCACGCATCATGGTGGGCTGCAGAATATCCATTTCCATCTGAATAACAATAATTCGTCAATACAAAATCATTGACGGGTCGTTAGAGGGGGTATAGAGGGATTTTTCATTATCAAAATGACTTCAAAATTCAAATAAGGCTTGCATCATAGTAGGGTGCAAAACATCCATTTCCATCTGAAAAACAATAATTCGTCAACAGAAATCATTGTCGGGTCGTCAGAGGGAGTATAGAGGGATTTTTCATTTTCAAAATGACTTCAAAAATCAAATATGACTTGGCACGCATCATGGTGGGGTACAGAATAACCATTTTCATCTCAATAACAATAATTTGTCGAAAGAAATCATTGTCGGGTCGTCAGAGGGGGTATAGAGGGATTTCTCATTATCAAAATTACCCCAAAATCAAATATGACTTGGCACGCAACATGGTGGGGTACAGAATTTTCATTTCCATCTCAATAACAATAATTTGTCAAAAGAAATCATTGTCGGGTCGTCAGAGGGGGTATAGAGGGATTTCACATTTTCAAAATTACCTCAAAATCAAATATGACTTGGCACGCATCATGGTGGGCTGCAGAATATCCATTTCCTTCTGAATAACAATAATTCGTCAATGGAAATCATTGACGGGTCGTTAGAGGGGGTATAGAGGGATTTTTCATTATCAAAATGACTTCAAAATTCAAATAAGGCTTGGCACGCATCATAGTAGGGTGCAAAACATCCATTTCCATCTGAAAAACAATAATTCGTCAACAGAAATCATTGTCGGGTCGTCAGAGGGGGTATAGAGGGATTTTTCATTTTCAAAATGACTTCATATATCAAATATGACTTGGCACGCATCATGGTGGGGTACAGAATATTCATTTCCATCTCAATAACAATAATTTGTCAAAAGAAATCATTGTCGGGTCGTCAGAGGGGGTATAGAGGGATTTTTCATTTTCAAAATTACCTCAAAATCAAATATGACTTGGCACGCATCATGGTGGGCTGCAGAAAATTCATTTCCATCTGAATAACAATAATTCGTCATTGGAAATCATTGACGGCTCGTTAGAGGGGGTATAGAGGGATTTTTCATTATCAAAATGACTTCAAAATTCAAATAAGGCTTGGCACGCATAATAGTAGGGTGCAAAATATTCATTTTCATCTGAATAACAATATTTCGTCAACAGAAATCATTGTCGGGTCGTCAGAGGGGGTATAGAGGGATTTTCCATTTTCATAATTACCTCGAAATCAAATATGACTTGGCACGCATCATGGTGGGGTGCAGAATATCCATTTCCATCTAAATAACAATAATTCGTCAACAGAAATCATTGACGGGTCGTTAGAGGGGGAATAGAGGGATTTTTCAGTATCAAAATGACTTCAAAATTCAAATAAGGCTTGGCTCGCATCATAGTAGGGTGCAAAACATCCATTTCCATCTGAAAAACAATAATTCGTCAACAGAAATCATTGTCGGGTCGTCAGAGGGGGTATAGAGGGATTTTTCATTTTCAAAATGACTTCAAAAATCAAATATGACTTGGCACGCATCATGGTGGGGTACAGAATATCCATTTCCATCTCTATAAAAATAATTTGTCGACAGATATCATTGTCGGGACGTCAGAGGGGGTATAGAGAGATTTTTCATTTTCAAAATTACCTCAAAATCAAATAGGACTGGGCACGCATCATAGTGGGGTGCAAATCATCCATTCCCAACTGTATAACAATAATTTGTCAACAGAAATCATTGTCGTGTCGTCAGAGGGGGTATGGAGGAATTTTTCATTTTCAAAATTACCTCAAAATCTAATATGACTTGGAACGCATCATAGTGGGGTGCAGAATATCCATTTCCATCTGAATATCAATAATTAGTCAACAGAAATCATTGACGGGTCGTCAGACGGGGTATAGAGTGATTTTTAATTTTCAAAATTACATCAAAATCAAATATGACTTGGCACGCATCATGGTGGGGTGCAGAATATCCAATTCCATCTGAATAACAATAATTCGTCAACAGAAGTCATTGACGGGTCGTTAGAGGGGGCATAGAGGGATTTTTCATTTTCAAAATTACTTCAAAAATCAAATATGACTTGGCACGTATCATAGTGGAGTGCATAATATCCATTTTCATCTAAATAAAATAATTCGTCAACAGAAATCATTGTCGGGTCGTCAGAGGGGGTATAGAGGGATTTTTCATTTTCAAAATGACTTCAAAAATCAAATATGACTTGGCACGCATCATGGTGGGGTGCAGAATATCTATTTCCATCTGAATAACAATAATTTGTACACAGAAATCATTGACGGGTCGTTAGAGGGAGTATAGAGGGATTTTTCATTTTCAAAATTACCTCAAAATCAAATATGACTTGGCACGCATCATGGTGGGGTGCAGAATATCAATTTCCATCTGAATGAGAATAATTCGTCAACAGATATCATTGTCGGGTCGTCAGAGGGATTATAGAGGGATTTTTCATCTTCAAAATTACCTCAAAATCTAATATGACTTGGCACGCATCATGGTGGGGTGCAGAATATCAATTTCCATCTGAATGAGAATAATTCGTCAACAGAAATCATTGTCGGGTCGTCAGAGGGGGTATAGAGGGATTTTTCATTTTCAAAATGACTTCAAAAATCAAATATGACTTGGCACGCATCATGGTGGGATACAGAATATCCATTTCCATCTCTATAAAAATAATTTGTCAACAGAAATCATTGTCGGGACGTCAGAGGGGGTATAGAGGGATTTTTCATTTTCAAAATAACCTCAAAATCAAATAGGACTTGGCACGCATCATAAAGGGGTGCAGAACATCCATTCCCATCTGAATAACAATAATTCGTCAACAGAAATCATTGTCGTGTCATCAGAGGGGGTATCGAGGGATTTTTCATTTTCAAAATTACCTCAAAATCTAATATGATTTGGCACGCATCATGGTGGGGTGCAGAATATCCATTTCCATCTGAATATCAATAATTAGTCAACAGAAATCATTGACGGGTCGTCAGACGGGGTATAGAGGGATTTTTCATTTTCAAAATTACCTCAAAATCTAATATGACTTGGCACGCATCATGGTGGGGTGCAGAATATCAATTTCCATCTGAATGAGAATAATTCGTCAACAGAAATCATTGACGGGTCGTTAGAGGGGTTATAGAGGGATTTTTCATTTTCAAAATGACTTCTAAAATCAAATATGACTTGGCACGCATCATGGTGGGGTACAGAATATCCATTTCCATCTTAATAACGATAAATTGTCAACAGAAATCATTGTCGTGTCGTCAGAGGGGGTATGGAGGGAATTTTCATTTTCAAAATTACCTCAAAATCAAATATGACTTGGCACGCATCATGGTGGGGTGCAGAATATCAATTTCCATCTGAATGAGAATAATTCGTCAACAGATATCATTGTCGGGTCGTCAGAGGGATTATAGAGGGATTTTTCATTTTCAAAATGACTTCAAAAATCAAATATGACTTGGCACGCATCATGGTGGGGTACAGAATATCCATTTCCATCTCTATAAAAATAAATTGTCAACAGAAATCATTGTCGGGACGTCAGAGGTGGTATAGAGGGATTTTTCATTTTCAAAATTACCTCAAAATCAATTAGGACTTGGCACGCATCATAGTGGGGTGCAAAACATCCATTCCCGTCTGAATAACAATAATTTGTCAACAGAAATCATTGTCGTGTCGTCAGAGGGGGTATCGAGGGATTTTTCATTTTCAAAATTACCTCAAAATCTAATATGACTTGGCACGCATCATGGTGGGGTGCAGAATATCCATTTCCATCTGAATAACAATAATTCCTTAAGATAAATCATTGTCGAGTCGTCAGAGGGGGTATAGAGGGATATTTCATTTTCAAAATTACCCCAAAATCAAATATGACATGGCACGCAACATGGTGGGGTACACAATATTCATTTCCATCTCAATAACAATAATTTGTCAAAAGAAATCATTGTCGGGTCGTCAGAGGGGGTATAGAGGGATTTTTCATTTTCAAAATTACCTCAAAATCAAATATGACTTGGCACGCATCATGGTGGGCTGCAGAATATCCATTTCCATCTGAATAACAATAATTCGTCAATGGAAATCATTAACAGGTCGTTAGAGGGGGTATAGAGGGAGTTTTCATTATCAAAATTACCCCAAAATCAAATATGACTTGGCACGCAACTTGATGGGGTGCAGAATATCCATTTCCATCTGAATAACGATAATTCGTCAACAGAAATCATTGTCGGGTCGTTAGAGGGGGGATACAGGGATTTCTCATTTTCAAAATGACTTCAAAAATCAAATATGACTTGGCACGCATCATGGTGGGGTACATAATATTCATTTCCATCTCAATAACAATAATTTGTCAAAAGAAATCATTGTCGGGTCGTCAGAGGGGGTATAGAGGGATTTTTCATTTTCAAAATTACCTCAAAATCAAATAAGACTTGGCACGCAACTTGATGGGGTGCAGAATATCCATTTCCATCTGAAAAACAATAATTCGTCAACAGAAATCATTGTCGGGTCGTCAGAGGGGGTATAGAGGGATTTTTCTTTTTCAAAATGACTTCAAAAATCAAATATGACTTGGCACGCATCATGGTGGGGTACAGAATATCCATTTCCATCTCTATAAAAATAATTTGTCGACAGATATCATTGTCGGGACGTCAGAGGGGGTATAGAGAGATTTTTCATTTTCAAAATTACCTCAAAATCAAATAGGACTGGGCACGCATCATAGTGGGGTGCAAATCATCCATTCCCAACTGAATAACAGTAATTTGTCAACAGAAATCATTGTCGTGTCGTCAGAGGGGGTATGGAGGGATTTTTCATTTTCAAAATTACCTCAAAATCTAATATGACTTGGCACGCATCATAGTGGGGTGCAGAATATCCATTTCCATCTGAATATCAATAATTAGTCAACAGAAATCATTGACGGGTCGTCAGACGGGGTATAGAGGGATTTTATTTTCAAAATTACATCAAAATCAAATATGACTTGGCACGCATCATAATGGGGTGCAGAATATCCAATTCCATCTGAATAACAATAATTCGTCAACAGAAGTCATTGACGGGTCGTTAGAGGGGGCATAGAGGGATTTTTCATTTTCAAAATTACTTCAAAAATCAAATATGACTTGGCACGTATCATAGTGGAGTGCATAATATCCATTTTCATCTAAATAAAATAATTCGTCAACAGAAATCATTGTCGGGTCGTCAGAGGGGGTATAGAGGGATTTTTCATTTTCAAAATGACTTCAAAAATCAAATATGACTTGGCACGCATCATGGTGGGGTGCAGAATATCTATTTCCATCTGAATAACAATAATTTGTACACAGAAATCATTGACGGGTCGTTAGAGGGAGTATAGAGGGATTTTTCATTTTCAAAATTACCTCAAAATCAAATATGACTTGGCACGCATCATGGTGGGGTGCAGAATATCAATTTCCATCTGAATGAGAATAATTCGTCAACAGATTTCATTGTCGGGTCGTCAGAGGGATTATAGAGGGATTTTTCATCTTCAAAATTACCTCAAAATCTAATATGACTTGGCACGCATCATGGTGGGGTGCAGAATATCAATTTCCATCTGAATGAGAATAATTCGTCAACAGAAATCATTGTCGGGTCGTCAGAGGGGGTATAGAGGGATTTTTCATTTTCAAAATGACTTCAAAAATCAAATATGACTTGGCACGCATCATGGTGGGATACAGAATATCCATTTCCATCTCTATAAAAATAATTTGTCAACAGAAATCATTGTCGGGACGTCAGAGGGGGTATAGAGGGATTTTTCATTTTCAAAATAACCTCAAAATCAAATAGGACTTGGCACGCATCATAGTGGGGTGCAGAACATCCATTCCCATCTGAATAACAATAATTCGTCAACAGAAATCATTGTCGTGTCATCAGAGGGGGTATCGAGGGATTTTTCATTTTCAAAATTACCTCAAAATCTAATATGACTTGGCACGCATCATGGTGGGGTGCAGAATATCCATTTCCATCTGAATATCAATAATTAGTCAACAGAAATCATTGACGGGTCGTCAGACGGGTTATAGAGGGATTTTTCATTTTCAAAATTACCTCAAAATCTAATATGACTTGGCACGCATCATGGTGGGGTGCAGAATATCAATTTCCATCTGAATGAGAATAATTCGTCAACAGAAATCATTGACGGGTCGTTAGAGGGGTTATAGAGGGATTTTTCATTTTCAAAATGACTTCTAAAATCAAATATGACTTGGCACGCATCATGGTGGGGTACAGAATATCCATTTCCATCTCTATAAAAATAATTTGTCAACAGAAATCATTGTCGGGACGTCAGAGGGGGTATAGAGGGATTTTTCATTTTCAAAATTACCTCAAAATCAATTAGGACTTGGCACGCATCATAGTTGGGTGCAAAACATCCATTCCCGTCTGAATAACAATAATTTGTCAACAGAAATCATTGTCGTGTCGTCAGAGGGGGTATCGAGGGATTTTTCATTTTCAAAATTACCTCAAAATCTAATATGACTTGGCACGCATCATGGTGGGGTGCAGAATATCCATTTCCATCTGAATAACAATAATTCCTTAAGATAAATCATTGTCGTGTCGTCAGAGGGGGTATAGAGGGATATTTCATTTTCAAAATTACCCCAAAATCAAATATGACATGGCACGCAACATGGTGGGGTACACAATATTCATTTCCATCTCAATAACAATAATTTGTCAAAAGAAATCATTGTCGGGTCGTCAGAGGGGGTATAGAGGGATTTTTCATTTTCAAAATTACCTCAAAATCAAATATGACTTGGCACGCATCATGGTGGGCTGCAGAATATCCATTTCCATCTGAATAACAATAATTCGTCAATGGAAATCATTAACAGGTCGTTAGAGGGGGTATAGAGGGATTTTTCATTATCAAAATTACCCCAAAATCAAATATGACTTGGCACGCAACTTGATGGGGTGCAGAATATCCATTTCCATCTGAATAACGATAATTCGTCAACAGAAATCATTGTCGGGTCGTTAGAGGGGGGATACAGGGATTTCTCATTTTCAAAATGACTTCAAAAATCAAATATGACTTGGCACGCATGATGGTGGGGTACAGAATAACCATTTTCATCTCAATAACAATAATTTGTCAAAAGAAATCATTGTGGGGTCGTCAGAGGGGGTATAGAGGGATTTCTCATTTTCAAAATTACCTCAAAATCATATATGACTTGGCACGCATCATGGTGGGCTGCAGAATATCCATTTCCTTCTGAATAACAATAATTCGTCAATGGAAATCATTGACGGGTCGTTAGAGGGGGTATAGAGGGATTTTTCATTATCAAAATGACTTCAAAATTCAAATAAGGCTTGGCACGCATCATAGTAGGGTGCAAAACATCCATTTCCATCTGAAAAACAATAATTCGTCAACAGAAATCATTGTCGGGTCGTCAGAGTGGGTATAGAGGTATTTTTCATTTTCAAAATGACTTCAAAAATCAAATATGACTTGGCACGCATCATGGTGGGGTACAGAATATTCATTTCCATCCCAATAACAATAATTTGTCAAAAGAAATCATTGTCGGGTCGTCAGAGGGGGTATAGAGGGATTTTTCATTTTCAAAATTACCTCAAAATCAAATATGACTTGGCACGCATCATGGTGGGCTGCAGAAAATTCATTTCCATCTGAATAACAATAATTCGTCAATGGAAATCATTGACGGCTCGTTAGAGGGGGTATAGAGGGATTTTTCATTATCAAAATGACTTCAAAATTCAAATATGGCTTGGCACGCATAATAGTAGGGTTCAAAATATTCATTTTCATCTGAATAACAATATTTCGTCAACAGTAATCATTGTCTATGACTTGGCACGCATCATGGTGGGCTGCAGAAAATTCATTTCCATCTGAATAACAATAATTCGTCAATGGAAATCATTGACGGCTCGTTAGAGGGGGTATAGAGGGATTTTTCATTATCAAAATGACTTCAAAATTCAAATATGGCTTGGCACGCATAATAGTAGGGTTCAAAATATTCATTTTCATCTGAATAACAATATTTCGTCAACAGAAATCATTGTCGGGTCGTCAGAGGGGGTATAGAGGGATTTTCCATTTTCATAATTACCTCGAAATCAAATATGACTTGGCACGCATCATGGTGGGCTGCAGAATATCCATTTCCATCTGAATAACAATAATTCGTCAATGGAAATCATTAACAGGTCGTTAGAGGGGGTATAGAGGGATTTTTCATTATCAAAATTACCCCAAAATCAAATATGACTTGGCACGCAACTTGATGGGGTGCAGAATATCCATTTTCATCTGAATAACAATAATTCGTCAACAGAAATCATTGTCGGGTCGTTAGAGGGGGGATACAGGGATTTCTCATTTTCAAAATGACTTCAAAAATCAAATATGACTTGGCACGCATCATGGTGGGGTACAGAATATTCATTTCCATCTCAATAACAATAATTTGTCAAAAGAAATCATTGTCGGGTCGTCAGAGGGGGTATAGAGGGATTTTTCATTTTCAAAATTACCTCAAAATCAAATAAGACTTGGCACGCAACTTGATGGGGTGCAGAATATCCATTACCATCTGAATAACAATAATTCGTAAACAGAAATCATTGACGGATCGTTAGAGGGGGTAGAGAGTGATTTTTCATTTTCAAAATGACTTCAAAAATCAAATATGACTTGGCACGCATCATGGTGGGGTACAGAATATTCATTTCCATCTCAATAACAATAATTTGTCAGGAGAAATCATTGTCGGGTCGTCAGAGGGGGTATAGAGGGATTTTTCATTTTCAAAATTACCTCAAAATCAAATATGACTTGGCACGCATCATGGTGGGCTGCAGAATATCCATTTCCATCTGAATAACAATAATTCGTCAATACAAAATCATTGACGGGTCGTTAGAGGGGGTATAGAGGGATTTTTCATTATCAAAACGACTTCAAAATTCAAATAAGGCTTGCATCATAGTAGGGTGCAAAACAACCATTTCCATCTGAAAAACAATAATTCGTCAACAGAAATCATTGTCGGGTCGTCAGAGGGAGTATAGAGGGATTTTTCATTTTCAAAATGACTTCAAAAATCAAATATGACTTGGCACGCATGATGGTGGGGTACAGAATAACCATTTTCATCTCAATAACAATATTTCGTCAAAAGGAATCATTGTCGGGTCGTCAGAGGGGGTATAGAGGGATTTCTCATTTTCAAAATTACCTCAAAATCAAATATGACTTGGCACGCATCATGGTGGGCTGCAGAATATCCATTTCCTTCTGAATAACAATAATTCGTCAATGGAAATCATTGACGGGTCGTTAGAGGGGGTATAGAGGGATTTTTCATTATCAAAATGACTTCAAAATTCAAATAAGGCTTGGCACGCATCATAGTAGGGTGCAAAACATCCATTTCCATCTGAAAAACAATAATTCGTCAACAGAAATCATTGTCGGGTCGTCAGAGGGGGTATAGAGGGATTTTTCATTTTCAAAATGACTTCAAAAATCAAATATGACTTGGCACGCATCATGGTGGGGTACAGAATATCCATTTCCATCTCTATAAAAATAATTTGTCGACAGATATCATTGTCGGGACGTCAGAGGGGGTATAGAGAGATTTTTCATTTTCAAAATTACCTCAAAATCAAATAGGACTGGGCACGCATCATAGTGGGGTGCAAATCATCCATTCCCAACTGAATAACAATAATTTGTCAACAGAAATCATTGTCGTGTCGTCAGAGGGGGTATGGAGGGATTTTTCATTTTCAAAATTACCTCAAAATCTAATATGACTTGGCACGCATCATAGTGGGGTGCAGAATATCCATTTTCATCTGAATATCAATAATTAGTCAACAGAAATCATTGACGGGTCGTCAGACGGGGTATAGAGGGATTTTTAATTTTCAAAATTACATCAAAATCAAATATGACTTGGCACGCATCATGGTGGGGTGCAGAATATCCATTTCCATCTGAATAACAATAATTCTTCAACAGAAGTCATTGACGGGTCGTTAGAGCGGGCATAGAGGAATTTTTCATTTTCAAAATTACTTCAAAAATCAAATATGACTTGGCACGTATCATAGTGGAGTGCATAATATCCATTTTCATCTAAATAAAATAATTCGTCAACAGAAATCATTGTCGGGTCGTCAGAGGGGGTATAGAGGGATTTTTCATTATCAAAATGACTTCAAAAATCAAATAAGACTTGGCACGCTTCATAGTGGGGTGCAAAACATGCATTTCCATCCAAATAACAATAATTCGTCGACAGAAATCATTGTCGGGTCGTCAGAGAGGGAATAGAGGGATTTTTCATTTTCAAAATGACTTCAAAAATCAAATATGACTTGGCACGCATCATGGTGGAGTGCAGAATATCTATTTCCATCTGAATAACAATAATTTGTACACAGAAATCATTGACGGGTCGTTAGAGGGAGTATAGAGGGATTTTTCATTTTCAAAATTACCTCAAAATCAAATATGACTTGGCACGCATCATGGTGGGGTGCAGAATATCAGTTTCCATCTGAATGAAAATAATTCGTCAACAGATATCATTGTCGGGTCGTCAGAGGGATTATAGAGGGATTTTTCATCTTCAAAATTACCTCAAAATCTAATATGACTTGGCACGCATCATGGTGGGGTGCAGAATATCAATTTCCATCTGAATGAGAATAATTCGTCAACAGAAATCATTGTCTGGTCGTCAGAGGGGGTATGGAGGGATTTTTCATTTTCAAAATTACCTCAAAATCTAATATGACTTGGCACGCATCATAGTGGGGTGCAGAATATCCATTTCCATCTGAATATCAATAATTAGTCAACAGAAATCATTGACGGGTCGTCAGACGGGGTATAGAGGGATTTTTAATTTTCAAAATTACATCAAAATCAAATATGACTTGTCACGCATCATGGTGGGGTGCAGAATATCCATTTCCATCTGAATAACAATAATTCGTCAACAGAAGTCATTGACGGGTCGTTAGAGCGGGCATAGAGGAATTTTTCATTTTCAAAATTACTTCAAAAATCAAATATGACTTGGCACGTATCATAGTGGAGTGCATAATATCCATTTTCATCTAAATAAAATAATTCGTCAACAGAAATCATTGTTGGGTCGTCAGAGGGGGTATAGAGGGATTTTTCATTATCAAAATGACTTCAAAAATCAAATAAGACTTGGCACGCTTCATAGTGGGGTGCAAAACATGCATTTCCATCCAAATAACAATAATTCGTCGACAGAAATCATTGTCGGGTCGTCAGAGAGGGAATAGAGGGATTTTTCATTTTCAAAATGACTTCAAAAATCAAATATGACTTGGCACGCATCATGGTGGAGTGCAGAATATCTATTTCCATCTGAATAACAATAATTTGTACACAGAAATCATTGACGGGTCGTTAGAGGGAGTATAGAGGGATTTTTCATTTTCAAAATTACCTCAAAATCAAATATGACTTGGCACGCATCATGGTGGGGTGCAGAATATCAATTTCCATCTGAATGAGAATAATTCGTCAACAGATATCATTGTCGGGTCGTCAGAGGGATTATAGAGGGATTTTTCATCTTCAAAATTACCTCAAAATATAATATGACTTGGCACGCATCATGGTGGGGTGCAGAATATCAATTTCCATCTGAATGAGAATAATTCGTCAACAGAACTCATTGTCGGGTCGTCAGAGGGGGTATGGAGGGATTTTTCATTTTCAAAATTACCTCAAAATCTAATATGACTTGGCACGCATCATAGTGGGGTGCAGAATATCCATTTCCATCTGAATATCAATAATTAGTCAACAGAAATCATTGACGGGTCGTCAGACGGGGTATAGAGGGATTTTTAATTTTCAAAATTACATCAAAATCAAATATGACTTGTCACGCATCATGGTGGGGTGCAGAATATCCATTTCCATCTGAATAACAATAATTCGTCAACAGAAGTCATTGACGGGTCGTTAGAGCGGGCATAGAGGAATTTTTCATTTTCAAAATTACTTCAAAAATCAAATATGACTTGGCACGTATCATAGTGGAGTGTATAATATCCATTTTCATCTAAATAAAATAATTCGTCAACAGAAATCAATGTCGGGTCGTCAGAGGGGGTATAGAGGGATTTTTCATTATCAAAATGACTTCAAAAATCAAATAAGACTTGGCACGCTTCATAGTGGGGTGCAAAACATGCATTTCCATCCAAATAACAATAATTCGTCGACAGAAATCATTGTCGGGTCGTCAGAGAGGGAATAGAGGGATTTTTCATTTTCAAAATGACTTCAAAAATCAAATATGACTTGGCACGCATCATGGTGGAGTGCAGAATATCTATTTCCATCTGAATAACAATAATTTGTACACAGAAATCATTGACGGGTCGTTAGAGGGAGTATAGAGGGATTTTTCATTTTCAAAATTACCTCAAAATCAAATATGACTTGGCACGCATCATGGTGGGGTGCAGAATATCAATTTCCATCTGAATGAGAATAATTCGTCAACAGATATCATTGTCGGGTCGTCAGAGGGATTATAGAGGGATTTTTCATCTTCAAAATTACCTCAAAATCTAATATGACTTGGCACGCATCATGGTGGGGTGCAGAATATCAATTTCCATCTGAATGAGAATAATTCGTCAACAGAAATCATTGTCGGGTCGTCAGAGGGGGTATAGAGGGATTTTTCATTTTCAAAATGACTTCAAAAATCAAATATGACTTGGCACGCATCATGGTGGGATACAGAATATCCATTTCCATCTCTATAAAAATAATTTGTCAACAGAAATCATTGTCGGGACGTCAGAGGGGGTATAGAGGGATTTTTCATTTTCAAAATAACCTCAAAATCAAATAGGACTTGGCACGCATCATAGTGGGGTGCAGAACATCCATTCCCATCTGAATAACAGTAATTCGTCAACAGAAATCATTGTCGTGTCGTCAGAGGGGGTATCGAGGGATTTTTCATTTTCAAAATTACCTCAAAATCTAATATGACTTGGCATGCATCATAGTGGGGTGCAGAATATCCATTTCCATCTGAATATCAATAATTAGTCAACAGAAATCATTGACGGGTCGTCAGACGGGGTATAGAGGGATTTTTCATTTTCAAAATTACCTCAAAATCTAATATGACTTGGCACGCATCATATTGGGGTGCAGAATATCAATTTCCATCTGAATGAAAATAATTCGTCAACAGAAATCATTGACGGGTCGTTAGAGGGGTTATAGAGGGATTTTTCATTTTCAAAATGACTTCTAAAATCAAATATGACTTGGCACGCATCATGGTGGGTTACAGAATATCCATTTCCATCTCAATAACGATAAATTGTCAACAGAAATCATTGTCGTGTCGTCAGAGGGGGTATGGAGGGAATTTTCATTTTCAAAATTACCTCAAAATCAAATATGACTTGGCACGCATCATGGTGGGGTGCAGAATATCAATTTCCATCTGAATGAGAATAATTCGTCAACAGATATCATTGACGGGTCGTCAGAGGGATTATAGAGGGATTTTTCATTTTCAAAATGACTTCAAAAATCAAATATGACTTGGCACGCATCATGGTGGGGTACAGAATATCCATTTCCATCTCTATAAATATAATTTGTCAACAGAAATCATTGTCGGGACGTCAGAGGGAGTATAGAGGGATTTTTCATTTTCAAAATTACCTCAAAATCAATTAGGACTTGGCACGCATCATAGTGGGGTGCAAAACATCCATTCCCATCTGAATAACAATAATTCGTCAACAGAAATCATTGTCGAGTCGTCAGAGGGGGTATCGAGGGATTTTTCATTTTCAAAATTACCTCAAAATCTAATATGACTTGGCACGCATCATGGTGGGGTGCAGAATATCCATTTCCATCTGAATATCAATAATTAGTCAACAGAAATCATTGACGGGTCGTCAGACGGGGTATAGAGGGATTTTTCATTATCAAAATTACATCAAAATCAAATATGACTTGGCACGCATCATGGTGGGGTGCAGAATATCCATTTCCATCTGAATAACAATAATTCGTCAACAGAAGTCATTGACGGGTCGTTAGATAGAGGGGGCATAGAGGGATTTTTCATTTTCAAAATTACTTCAAAAATCAAATATGACTTGGCACGTATCATAGTGGAGCGCATAATATCCATTTTCATCTAAATAACAATAATTCGTGAACAGAAATAATTTTCGGGTCGTCAGAGGGGGTATAGAGGGATTTTTCATTATCAAAATGACTTCATAAATCAAATATGACTTGGCACGCATCATAGTGGGGTGCAAAACATGCATTTCCATCCAAATATCAATAATTCGTCAACAGAAATCATTTTCGGGTCGTCAGAGGGGGTATAGAGGAATTTTTCATTCTCAAAATGACTTCATAAATCAAATATGACTTGGCACGCATCATAGTGGGGTGCAAAACATGCATTTCCAACCAAATAACAATAATTCGTCAACAGAAATCATTTTCGGGTCGTCAGAGAGGGAATAGAGGGATTTTTCATTTTCAAAATGACTTCAAAAATCAAATATGACTTGGCACGCATCATGGTGGGGTGCAGAATATCTATTTCCATCTGAATAACAATAATTCGTAAACAGAAATCATTGACGGGTCGTTAGAGGGGGTAGAGAGGGATTTTTCATTTTCAAAATGACTTCAAAAATCAAATATGACTTGGCACGCATCATGGTGGGGTACAGAATATCCATTTCCATCTTTATAAAAATAAATTGTCTACAGAAATCATTGTCGGGTCGTCAGAGAGGGAATAAAGGGATTTTTCATTATCAAAATGACTTCAAAAATCAAATATGACTTGGCACGCATCATAGTGGAAGCAAAACATGCATTTTCATCTGAATAACGATAATTTGTCAACAGAAATCATTGTCGGGACGTCAGAGGGGGTATAGAGGGATTTTTCATTATCAAAATAACCTCAAAATCAAATATGACTTGGCACGCATCATGGTGGGGTGCAGAATATTAATTTCCATCTGAATAACAATAATTCGTAAACAGAAATCATTGTCGGGTCGTCAGAGAGGGAATAGAGGGATTTTTCATTTTCAAAATGACTTCAAAAATCAAAAATGACTTGGCACGCATCATGGTGGGGTGCAGAATATCCATTTTCATCTGAATAACAACAATTCCTCAAGTTAAATCATTGTCATGTCGTCAGAGGGGGTATAGAGGGATATTTCATTTTCAAAATTACCCCAAAATCAAATATGACTTGGCACGCAATATGGTGGGGTACACAATATTCATTTCCATCTCAATAACAATAATTTGTCAAAAGAAATCATTGTCGGGTCGTCAGAGGGGGTATAGAGGGATTTTTCATTTTCAAAATTACCTCAAAATCAAATATGACTTGGCACGCATCATGGTGGGCTGCAGAATATCCATTTCCATCTGAATAACAATAATTCGTCAATGGAAATCATTGACAGGTCGTTAGAGGGGGTATAGGGGATTTTTCATTATCAAAATTACCCCAAAATCAAATTTGACTTGGCACGCATCATGGTGGGGTACAGAATATTCATTTCCATCTCAATAACAATGATTTGTCAAAAGAAATCATTGTCGGGTCGTCAGGGGGGTAGAGAGGGATTTTTCATTTTCAAAATGACTTCAAAAATCAAATATGACTTGGCACGCATCATGGTGGGGTACAGAATATCCATTTCCATCTTTATAAAAATAAATTGTCTACAGAAATCATTGTCGGGTCGTCAGAGAGAAAATAAAGGGATTTTTCATTATCAAAATGACTTCAAAAATCAAATATGACTTGGCACGCATCATAGTGGGGTGCAAAACATGCATTTTCATCTGAATAACGATAATTTGTCAACAGAAATCATTGTCGGGACGTCAGAGGGGGTATAGAGGGATTTTTCATTATCAAAATAACCTCAAAATCAAATATGACTTGGCACGCATCATGGTGGGGTGCAGAATATTAATTTCCATCTGAATAAAAATAATTCGTAAACAGAAATCATTGTCGGGTCGTCAGAGAGGGAATAGAGGGATTTTTCATTTTCAAAATGACTTCAAAAATCAAAAATGACTTGGCACGCATCATGGTGGGGTGCAGAATATCCATTCCCATCTGAATAACAACAATTCCTCAAGTTAAATCATTGTCATGTCGTCAGAGGGGGTATAGAGGGATATTTCATTTTCAAAATTACCCCAAAATCAAATATGACTTGGCACGCAATATGGTGGGGTACACAATATTCATTTCCATCTCAATAACAATAATTTGTCAAAAGAAATCTTTGTCGGGTCGTCAGAGGGAGTATAGAGGGATTTTTCATTTTCAAAATTACCTCAAAATCAAATATGACTTGGCACGCATCATGGTGGGCTGCAGAATATCCATTTCCATCTGATTAACAATAATTCGTCAATGGAAATCATTGACAGGTCGTTAGAGGGGGTATAGGGGATTTTTCATTATCAAAATTACCCCAAAATCAAATATGACTTGGCACGCATCATGGTGGGGTACAGAATATTCATTTCCATCTCAATAACGATGATTTGTCAAAAGAAATCATTGTCGGGTCGTCAGAGGGGGTATAGAGGGATTTTTCATTTTCAAAATTACATCAAAATCAAATATGACTTGGCACGCATCATGGTGAAGTGCAGAATATCCATTTCTATCTGAATAACAATAATTCGTCAACTGAAGTCATTGACGGGTCGTTAGAGGGGGCATAGAGGAATTTTTCATTTTCAAAATTACCTCAAAATCAAATATGACTTGGCACGCAACATGGTGGGGTACAGAATATTCATTTCCATCTCAATAACAATGATTTGTCAAAAGAAATCATTGTCGGGTCGTCAGAGGGGGTATAGAGGGATTTTTCATTTTCAAAATTACCTCAAAATCAAATATGACTTGGCACGCCTCATGGTGGGCTGCAGAATATCCATTTCCATCTGAATAACAATAATTCGTCAATACAAAATCATTGACGGGTCGTTAGAGGGGGTATAGAGGGATTTTTCATTATCAAAATGACTTCAAAATTCAAATAAGGCTTGGCACGCATCATAGTAGGGTGCAAAACATCCATTTCCATCTGAAAAACAATAATTTGTCAACAGAAATCATTGTCGGGTCGTCAGAAGGGGTATAGAGGGATTTTTCATTTTCAAAATGACTTCAAAAATCAAATATGACTTGGCACGCATCATGGTGGGGTACAAAATATTCATTTTCATCTCAATAACAATAATTTGTCAGAAGAAATCATTGTCGGGTCGTCAGAGGGGGTATAGAGGGATTTCTCATTATCAAAATTACCCCAAAATCAAATATGACTTGGCACGCAACATGGTGGGGTACAGAATATTCATTTCCATCTCAATAACAATAATTTGTCAAAAGAAATCATTGTCGGGTCGTCAGAGGGGGTATAGAGGGATTTCTCATTTTTAAAATTACCTCAAAATCAAATAAGACTTGGCACGCATCATGGTGGGCTGCAGAATATCCATTTCCATCTGAATAACAATAATTCGTCAATGAAAATCATTGACGGGTCGTTAGAGGGGATATAGAGGGATTTTTCATTATCAAAATGACTTCAAAATTCAAATAAGGCTTGGCACGCATCATAGTAGGCTGCAAAACATCCATTTCCATCTGAAAAACAATAATTTGTCAACAGAAATCATTGTCGGGTCGTCAGAGGGGGTATAGAGGGATTTTTCATTTTCAAAATGACTTCAAAAATCAAATATGACTTGGCACGCATCATCGTGGGGTACAGAATATTCATTTCCATCTCAATAACAATAATTTGTCAAAAGAAATCATTGTCGGGTCGTCAGAGGGGGTATAGAGGGATTTTTCATTTTCAAAATTACCTCAAAATCAAATATGACTTGGCACGCATCATGGTGTGCTGCAGAAAATTTATTTCCATCTGAATAACAATAATTCGTCAATGGAAAACATTGACGGCTCGTTAGAGGGGGTATAGAGGGATTTTTCATTTTCAAAATTACCTCAAAATCAAATATGACTAGGCACGCATCATGGTGGGGTGCAAAGTATCCATGTCCATCTAGATAACAATAATTTGTCAACATAAATCATTGTCGTGTCGTCATAGGGGGTATGAAGGGATTTTTCATTTTCAATATTTCTTCAAAAATCTAATATGACTTGGCACGCATCATCGTGGGCTGCAGAATATCCATTTCTATCTGAATAACAATAATTCGTTGACAGAAATCATTGTCGGGTCGTTAGAGGGAGTATAGAGGGATTTTTCATTTTCAAAATTACCTCTAAATCAAATATGACTTGGCACGCAACTTGGTGGGGTGCAGAATATCCATTTCCATCTGAATAACAATAATTCGTCAACAGAAATCATTGTCGGGTCGTTAGAGGGGGGATACAGGGATTTCTCATTTTCAAAATGACTTCAAAAATCAAATATGACTTGGCACGAATCATGGTGGGGTACAGAATATTCATTTCCATCTCAATAACAATAATTTGTCAAAAGAAATCATTGTCGGGTCGTCAGAGGAGGTATAGAGGGATTTTTCTTTTTCAAAATTACCTCAAAATCAAATAAGACTTGGCACGCAACTTGATGGGGTGCAGAATATCCATTTCCATCTGAATAACAATAATTCGTATACAGAAATCATTGACGGGTCGTTAGAGGAGGTAGAGAGGGATTTTTCATTTTCAAAATGACTTCAAAAATCAAATATGACTTGGCACGCATCATGGTGGAGTACAGAATATCCATTTCCATCTCTATAAAAATAAATTGTCTACAGAAATCAATGTCGGGTCGTCAGAGAGGGAATAAAGGGATTTTTCATTATCAAAATGACTTCAAAAATCAAATATGACTTGGCACGCATCATAGTGGGGTGCAAAACATGCAATTTCATCTAAATAACAATAATTTGTCAACAGAAATCATTGTCGGGACGTCAGAGGGGGTATAGAGAGATTTATCATTTTCAAAATTACCTCAAAATCAAATAGGACTGGGCACGCATCATAGTGGGGTGCAAATCATCCATTCCCAACTGAATAACAATAATTTGTCAACAGAAATCATTGTCGTGTCGTCAGAGGGGGTATGGAGGGATTTCTCATTTTCAAAATTACCTCAAAATCTAATATGACTTGGCACGCATCATAGTGGGGTGCAGAATATCCATTTCCATCTGAATATCAATAATTAGTCAACAGAAATCATTGACGGGTCGTCAGACGGGGTATAGAGGGATTTTTAATTTTCAAAATTACATCAAAATCAAATATGACTTGGCACGCATCATGGTGGGGTGCAGAATATCCATTTCCATCTGAATAACAATAATTCGTCAACAGAAGTCATTGACGGGTCGTTAGAGCGGGCATAGAGGAATTTTTCATTTTCAAAATTACTTCAAAAATCAAATATGACTTGGCACGTATCATAGTGGAGTGCATAATATCCATTTTCATCTAAATAAAATAATTCGTCAACAGAAATCATTGTCGGGTCGTCAGAGGGGGTATAGAGGGATTTTTCATTATCAAAATGACTTCAAAAATCAAATAAGACTTGGCACGCTTCATATTGGGGTGCAAAACATGCATTTCCATCCAAATAACAATAATTCGTCGACAGAAATCATTGTCGGGTCGTCAGAGAGGGAATAGAGGGATTTTTCATTTTCAAAATGACTTCAAAAATCAAATATGACTTGGCACGCATCATGGTGGAGTGCAGAATATCTATTTCCATCTGAATAACAATAATTTGTACACAGAAATCATTGACGGGTCGTTAGGGGGAGTATAGAGGGATTTTTCATTTTCAAAATTACCTCAAAATCAAATATGACTTGGCACGCATCATGGTGGGGTGCAGAATATCAATTTCCATCTGAATGAGAATAATTCGTCAACAGAAATCATTGTCGGGTCGTTAGAGGGATTATAGAGGGATTTTTCATCTTCAAAATTACCTCAAAATCTAATATGACTTGGCACGCATCATGGTGGGGTGCAGAATATCAACTTCCATCTGAATGAGAATAATTCGACAACAGAAATCATTGTCGGGTCGTCAGAGGGGGTATAGAGGGATTTTTCATTTTCAAAATGACTTCAAAAATCAAATATGACTTGGCACGCATCATGGTGGGATACAGAATATCCATTTCCATCTCTATAAAAATAATTTGTCAACAGAAATCATTGTCGGGACGTCAGAGGGGGTATAGAGGGATTTTTCATTTTCAAAATAACCTCAAAATCAAATAGGACTTGGCACGCATCATAGTGGGGTGCAGAACATCCATTCCCATCTGAATAACAGTAATTCGTCAACAGAAATCATTGTCGTGTCGTCAGAGGGGGTATCGAGGGATTTTTCATTTTCAAAATTACCTCAAAATCTAATATGACTTGGCATGCATCATGGTGGGGTGCAGAATATCCATTTCCATCTGAATATCAATAATTCGTCAACAGAAATCATTGTCGGGTCGTTAGAGGGGGGATACAGGGATTTCTCATTTTCAAAATGACTTCAAAAATCAAATATGACTTGGCACGCATCATGGTGGGGTACAGAATATTCATTTCCATCTCAATAACAATAATTTGTCAAAAGAAATCATTGTCGGGTCGTCAGAGGAGGTATAGAGGGATTTTTCTTTTTCAAAATTACCTCAAAATCAAATAAGACTTGGCACGCAACTTGATGGGGTGCAAAATATCCATTTCCATCTGAATAACAATAATTCGTATACAGAAATCATTGACGGGTCGTTAGAGGGGGTAGAGAGGGATTTTTCATTTTCAAAATGACTTCAAAAATCAAATATGACTTGGCACGCATCATGGTGGAGTACAGAATATCCATTTCCATCTCTATAAAAATAAATTGTCTACAGAAATCAATGTCGGGTCGTCAGAGAGGGAATAAAGGGATTTTTCATTATCAAAATGACTTCAAAAATCAAATATGACTTGGCACGCATCATAGTGGGGTGCAAAACATGCAATTTCATCTAAATAACAATAATTTGTCAACAGAAATCATTGTCGGGACGTCAGAGGGGGTATAGAGAGATTTTTCATTTTCAAAATTACCTCAAAATCAAATAGGACTGGGCACGCATCATAGTGGGGTGCAAATCATCCATTCCCAACTGAATAACAATAATTTGTCAACAGAAATCATTGTCGTGTCGTCAGAGGGGGTATGGAGGGATTTTTCATTTTCAAAATTACCTCAAAATCTAATATGACTTGGCACGCATCATAGTGGGGTGCAGAATATCCATTTCCATCTGAATATCAATAATTAGTCAACAGAAATCATTGACGGGTCGTCAGACGGGGTATAGAGGGATTTTTAATTTTCAAAATTACATCAAAATCAAATATGACTTGGCACGCATCATGGTGGGGTGCAGAATATCCATTTCCATCTGAATAACAATAATTCGTCAACAGAAGTCATTGACGGGTCGTTAGAGCGGGCATAGAGGAATTTTTCATTTTCAAAATTACTTCAAAAATCAAATATGACTTGGCACGTATCATAGTGGAGTGCATAATATCCATTTTCATCTAAATAAAATAATTCGTCAACAGAAATCATTGTCGGGTCGTCAGAGGGGGTATAGAGGGATTTTTCATTATCAAAATGACTTCAAAAATCAAATAAGACTTGGCACGCTTCATATTGGGGTGCAAAACATGCAATTCCATCCAAATAACAATAAATCGTCGACAGAAATCATTGTCGGGTCGTCAGAGAGGGAATAGAGGGATTTTTCATTTTCAAAATGACTTCAAAAATCAAATATGACTTGGCACGCATCATGGTGGAGTGCAGAATATCTATTTCCATCTGAATAACAATAATTTGTACACAGAAATCATTGACGGGTCGTTAGGGGGAGTATAGAGGGATTTTTCATTTTCAAAATTACCTCAAAATCAAATATGACTTGGCACGCATCATGGTGGGGTGCAGAATATCAATTTCCATCTGAATGAGAATAATTCGTCAACAGATATCATTGTCGGGTCGTCAGAGGGATTATAGAGGGATTTTTCATCTTCAAAATTACCTCAAAATCTAATATGACTTGGCACGCATCATGGTGGGGTGCAGAATATCAATTTCCATCTGAATGAGAATAATTCGTCAACAGAAATCATTGTCGGGTCGTCAGAGGGGGTATAGAGGGATTTTTCATTTTCAAAATGACTTCAAAAATCAAATATGACTTGGCACGCATCATGGTGGGATACAGAATATCCATTTCCATCTCTATAAAAATAATTTGTCAACAGAAATCATTGTCGGGACGTCAGAGGGGGTATAGAGGGATTTTTCATTTTCAAAATAACCTCAAAATCAAATAGGACTTGGCACGCATCATAGTGGGGTGCAGAACATCCATTCCCATCTGAATAACAGTAATTCGTCAACAGAAATCATTGTCGTGTCGTCAGAGGGGGTATCGAGGGATTTTTCATTTTCAAAATTACCTCAAAATCTAATATGACTTGGCATGCATCATGGTGGGGTGCAGAATATCCATTTCCATCTGAATATCAATAATTAGTCAACAGAAATCATTGACGGGTCGTCAGACGGGGTATAGAGGGATTTTTCATTTTCAAAATTACCTCAAAATCTAATATGACTTGGCACGCATCATATTGGGGTGCAGAATATCAATTTCCATCTGAATGAGAATAATTCGTCAACAGAAATCATTGACGGGTCGTTAGAGGGGTTATAGAGGGATTTTTCATTTTCAAAATGACTTCTAAAATCAAATATGACTTGGCACGCATCATGGTGGGTTACAGAATATCCATTTCCATCTCAATAACGATAAATTGTCAACAGAAATCATTGTCGTGTCGTCAGAGGGGGTATGGAGGGAATTTTCATTTTCAAAATTACCTCAAAATCAAATATGACTTGGCACGCATCATGGTGGGGTGCAGAATATCAATTTCCATCTGAATGAGAATAATTCGTCAACAGATATCATTGTCGGGTCGTCAGAGGGATTATAGAGGGATTTTTCATTTTCAAAATGACTTCAAAAATCAAATATGACTTGGCACGCATCATAGTGGGGTGCAAAACATGCATTTCCAACCAAATAACAATAATTCGTCAACAGAAATCATTTTCGGGTCGTCAGAGAGGGAATAGAGGGATTTTTCATTTTCAAAATGACTTCAAAAATCAAATATGACTTGGCACGCATCATGGTGGGGTGCAGAATATCTATTTCCATCTGAATAACAATAATTCGTAAACAGAAATCATTGACGGGTCGTTAGAGGGGGTAGAGAGGGATTTTTCATTTTCAAAATGACTTCAAAAATCAAATATGACTTGGCACGCATCATGGTGGGGTACAGAATATCCATTTCCATCTTTATAAAAATAAATTGTCTACAGAAATCATTGTCGGGTCGTCAGAGAGGGAATAAAGGGATTTTTCATTATCAAAATGACTTCAAAAATCAAATATGACTTGGCACGCATCATAGTGGAAGCAAAACATGCATTTTCATCTGAATAACGATAATTTGTCAACAGAAATCATTGTCGGGACGTCAGAGGGGGTATAGAGGGATTTTTCATTATCAAAATAACCTCAAAATCAAATATGACTTGGCACGCATCATGGTGGGGTGCAGAATATTAATTTCCATCTGAATAACAATAATTCGTAAACAGAAATCATTGTCGGGTCGTCAGAGAGGGAATAAAGGGATTTTTCATTATCAAAATGACTTCAAAAATCAAATATGACTTGGCACGCATCATAGTGGAAGCAAAACATGCATTTTCATCTGAATAACGATAATTTGTCAACAGAAATCATTGACGGGTCGTTAGAGGGGGTAGAGAGGGATTTTTCATTTTCAAAATGACTTCAAAAATCAAATATGACTTGGCACGCATCATGGTGGGGTACAGAATATCCATTTCCATCTTTATAAAAATAAATTGTCTACAGAAATCATTGTCGGGTCGTCAGAGAGGGAATAAAGGGATTTTTCATTATCAAAATGACTTCAAAAATCAAATATGACTTGGCACGCATCATAGTGGAAGCAAAACATGCATTTTCATCTGAATAACGATAATTTGTCAACAGAAATCATTGTCGGGACGTCAGAGGGGGTATAGAGGGATTTTTCATTATCAAAATAACCTCAAAATCAAATATGACTTGGCACGCATCATGGTGGGGTGCAGAATATTAATTTCCATCTGAATAACAATAATTCGTAAACAGAAATCATTGTCGGGTCGTCAGAGAGGGAATAGAGGGATTTTTCATTTTCAAAATGACTTCAAAAATCAAAAATGACTTGGCACGCATCATGGTGGGGTGCAGAATATCCATTTTCATCTGAATAACAACAATTCCTCAAGTTAAATCATTGTCATGTCGTCAGAGGGGGTATAGAGGGATATTTCATTTTCAAAATTACCCCAAAATCAAATATGACTTGGCACGCAATATGGTGGGGTACACAATATTCATTTCCATCTCAATAACAATAATTTGTCAAAAGAAATCATTGTCGGGTCGTCAGAGGGGGTATAGAGGGATTTTTCATTTTCAAAATTACCTCAAAATCAAATATGACTTGGCACGCATCATGGTGGGCTGCAGAATATCCATTTCCATCTGAATAACAATAATTCGTCAATGGAAATCATTGACAGGTCGTTAGAGGGGGTATAGGGGATTTTTCATTATCAAAATTACCCCAAAATCAAATATGACTTGGCACGCATCATGGTGGGGTACAGAATATTCATTTCCATCTCAATAACAATGATTTGTCAAAAGAAATCATTGTCGGGTCGTCAGGGGGGTAGAGAGGGATTTTTCATTTTCAAAATGACTTCAAAAATCAAATATGACTTGGCACGCATCATGGTGGGGTACAGAATATCCATTTCCATCTTTATAAAAATAAATTGTCTACAGAAATCATTGTCGGGTCGTCAGAGAGAAAATAAAGGGATTTTTCATTATCAAAATGACTTCAAAAATCAAATATGACTTGGCACGCATCATAGTGGGGTGCAAAACATGCATTTTCATCTGAATAACGATAATTTGTCAACAGAAATCATTGTCGGGACGTCAGAGGGGGTATAGAGGGATTTTTCATTATCAAAATAACCTCAAAATCAAATATGACTTGGCACGCATCATGGTGGGGTGCAGAATATTAATTTCCATCTGAATAAAAATAATTCGTAAACAGAAATCATTGTCGGGTCGTCAGAGAGGGAATAGAGGGATTTTTCATTTTCAAAATGACTTCAAAAATCAAAAATGACTTGGCACGCATCATGGTGGGGTGCAGAATATCCATTCCCATCTGAATAACAACAATTCCTCAAGTTAAATCATTGTCATGTCGTCAGAGGGGGTATAGAGGGATATTTCATTTTCAAAATTACCCCAAAATCAAATATGACTTGGCACGCAATATGGTGGGGTACACAATATTCATTTCCATCTCAATAACAATAATTTGTCAAAAGAAATCTTTGTCGGGTCGTCAGAGGGGGTATAGAGGGATTTTTCATTTTCAAAATTACCTCAAAATCAAATATGACTTGGCACGCATCATGGTGGGCTGCAGAATATCCATTTCCATCTGATTAACAATAATTCGTCAATGGAAATCATTGACAGGTCGTTAGAGGGGGTATAGGGGATTTTTCATTATCAAAATTACCCCAAAATCAAATATGACTTGGCACGCATCATGGTGGGGTACAGAATATTCATTTTCATCTCAATAACGATGATTTGTCAAAAGAAATCATTGTCGGGTCGTCAGAGGGGGTATAGAGGGATTTTTCATTTTCAAAATTACATCAAAATCAAATATGACTTGGCACGCATCATGGTGAAGTGCAGAATATCCATTTCTATCTGAATAACAATAATTCGTCAACTGAAGTCATTGACGGGTCGTTAGAGGGGGCATAGAGGAATTTTTCATTTTCAAAATTACCTCAAAATCAAATATGACTTGGCACGCAACATGGTGGGGTACAGAATATTCATTTCCATCTCAATAACAATGATTTGTCAAAAGAAATCATTGTCGGGTCGTCAGAGGGGGTATAGAGGGATTTTTCATTTTCAAAATTACCTCAAAATCAAATATGACTTGGCACGCCTCATGGTGGGCTGCAGAATATCCATTTCCATCTGAATAACAATAATTCGTCAATACAAAATCATTGACGGGTCGTTAGAGGGGGTATAGAGGGATTTTTCATTATCAAAATGACTTCAAAATTCAAATAAGGCTTGGCACGCATCATAGTAGGGTGCAAAACATCCATTTCCATCTGAAAAACAATAATTTGTCAACAGAAATCATTGTCGGGTCGTCAGAAGGGGTATAGAGGGATTTTTCATTTTCAAAATGACTTCAAAAATCAAATATGACTTGGCACGCATCATGGTGGGGTACAAAATATTCATTTTCATCTCAATAACAATAATTTGTCAGAAGAAATCATTGTCGGGTCGTCAGAGGGGGTATAGAGGGATTTCTCATTATCAAAATTACCCCAAAATCAAATATGACTTGGCACGCAACATGGTGGGGTACAGAATATTCATTTCCATCTCAATAACAATAATTTGTCAAAAGAAATCATTGTCGGGTCGTCAGAGGGGGTATAGAGGGATTTCTCATTTTTAAAATTACCTCAAAATCAAATAAGACTTGGCACGCATCATGGTGGGGTACAGAATATCCATTTCCATCTTTATAAAAATAAATTGTCTACAGAAATCATTGTCGGGTCGTCAGAGAGGGAATAAAGGGATTTTTCATTATCAAAATGACTTCAAAAATCAAATATGACTTGGCACGCATCATAGTGGAAGCAAAACATGCATTTTCATCTGAATAACGATAATTTGTCAACAGAAATCATTGTCGGGACGTCAGAGGGGGTATAGAGGGATTTTTCATTATCAAAATAACCTCAAAATCAAATATGACTTGGCACGCATCATGGTGGGGTGCAGAATATTAATTTCCATCTGAATAACAATAATTCGTAAACAGAAATCATTGTCGGGTCGTCAGAGAGGGAATAGAGTGATTTTTCATTTTCAAAATGACTTCAAAAATCAAAAATGACTTGGCACGCATCATGGTGGGGTGCAGAATATCCATTTTCATCTGAATAACAACAATTCCTCAAGTTAAATCATTGTCATGTCGTCAGAGGGGGTATAGAGGGATATTTCATTTTCAAAATTACCCCAAAATCAAATATGACTTGGCACGCAATATGGTGGGGTACACAATATTCATTTCCATCTCAATAACAATAATTTGTCAAAAGAAATCATTGTCGGGTCGTCAGAGGGGGTATAGAGGGATTTTTCATTTTCAAAATTACCTCAAAATCAAATATGACTTGGCACGCATCATGGTGGGCTGCAGAATATCCATTTCCATCTGAATAACAATAATTCGTCAATGGAAATCATTGACAGGTCGTTAGAGGGGGTATAGGGGATTTTTCATTATCAAAATTACCCCAAAATCAAATATGACTTGGCACGCATCATGGTGGGGTACAGAATATTCATTTCCATCTCAATAACAATGATTTGTCAAAAGAAATCATTGTCGGGTCGTCAGGGGGGTAGAGAGGGATTTTTCATTTTCAAAATGACTTCAAAAATCAAATATGACTTGGCACGCATCATGGTGGGGTACAGAATATCCATTTCCATCTTTATAAAAATAAATTGTCTACAGAAATCATTGTCGGGTCGTCAGAGAGAAAATAAAGGGATTTTTCATTATCAAAATGACTTCAAAAATCAAATATGACTTGGCACGCATCATAGTGGGGTGCAAAACATGCATTTTCATCTGAATAACGATAATTTGTCAACAGAAATCATTGTCGGGACGTCAGAGGGGGTATAGAGGGATTTTTCATTATCAAAATAACCTCAAAATCAAATATGACTTGGCACGCATCATGGTGGGGTGCAGAATATTAATTTCCATCTGAATAAAAATAATTCGTAAACAGAAATCATTGTCGGGTCGTCAGAGAGGGAATAGAGGGATTTTTCATTTTCAAAATGACTTCAAAAATCAAAAATGACTTGGCACGCATCATGGTGGGGTGCAGAATATCCATTCCCATCTGAATAACAACAATTCCTCAAGTTAAATCATTGTCATGTCGTCAGAGGGGGTATAGAGGGATATTTCATTTTCAAAATTACCCCAAAATCAAATATGACTTGGCACGCAATATGGTGGGGTACACAATATTCATTTCCATCTCAATAACAATAATTTGTCAAAAGAAATCTTTGTCGGGTCGTCAGAGGGGGTATAGAGGGATTTTTCATTTTCAAAATTACCTCAAAATCAAATATGACTTGGCACGCATCATGGTGGGCTGCAGAATATCCATTTCCATCTGATTAACAATAATTCGTCAATGGAAATCATTGACAGGTCGTTAGAGGGGGTATAGGGGATTTTTCATTATCAAAATTACCCCAAAATCAAATATGACTTGGCACGCATCATGGTGGGGTACAGAATATTCATTTCCATCTCAATAACGATGATTTGTCAAAAGAAATCATTGTCGGGTCGTCAGAGGGGGTATAGAGGGATTTTTCATTTTCAAAATTACATCAAAATCAAATATGACTTGGCACGCATCATGGTGAAGTGCAGAATATCCATTTCTATCTGAATAACAATAATTCGTCAACTGAAGTCATTGACGGGTCGTTAGAGGGGGCATAGAGGAATTTTTCATTTTCAAAATTACCTCAAAATCAAATATGACTTGGCACGCAACATGGTGGGGTACAGAATATTCATTTCCATCTCAATAACAATGATTTGTCAAAAGAAATCATTGTCGGGTCGTCAGAGGGGGTATAGAGGGATTTTTCATTTTCAAAATTACCTCAAAATCAAATATGACTTGGCACGCCTCATGGTGGGCTGCAGAATATCCATTTCCATCTGAATAACAATAATTCGTCAATACAAAATCATTGACGGGTCGTTAGAGGGGGTATAGAGGGATTTTTCATTATCAAAATGACTTCAAAATTCAAATAAGGCTTGGCACGCATCATAGTAGGGTGCAAAACATCCATTTCCATCTGAAAAACAATAATTTGTCAACAGAAATCATTGTCGGGTCGTCAGAAGGGGTATAGAGGGATTTTTCATTTTCAAAATGACTTCAAAAATCAAATATGACTTGGCACGCATCATGGTGGGGTACAAAATATTCATTTTCATCTCAATAACAATAATTTGTCAGAAGAAATCATTGTCGGGTCGTCAGAGGGGGTATAGAGGGATTTCTCATTATCAAAATTACCCCAAAATCAAATATGACTTGGCACGCAACATGGTGGGGTACAGAATATTCATTTCCATCTCAATAACAATAATTTGTCAAAAGAAATCATTGTCGGGTCGTCAGAGGGGGTATAGAGGGATTTCTCATTTTTAAAATTACCTCAAAATCAAATAAGACTTGGCACGCATCATGGTGGGCTGCAGAATATCCATTTCCATCTGAATAACAATAATTCGTCAATGAAAATCATTGACGGGTCGTTAGAGGGGATATAGAGGGATTTTTCATTATCAAAATGACTTCAAAATTCAAATAAGGCTTGGCACGCATCATAGTAGGCTGCAAAACATCCATTTCCATCTGAAAAACAATAATTTGTCAACAGAAATCATTGTCGGGTCGTCAGAGGGGGTATAGAGGGATTTTTCATTTTCAAAATGACTTCAAAAATCAAATATGACTTGGCACGCATCATCGTGGGGTACAGAATATTCATTTCCATCTCAATAACAATAATTTGTCAAAAGAAATCATTGTCGGGTCGTCAGAGGGGGTATAGAGGGATTTTTCATTTTCAAAATTACCTCAAAATCAAATATGACTTGGCACGCATCATGGTGTGCTGCAGAAAATTTATTTCCATCTGAATAACAATAATTCGTCAATGGAAAACATTGACGGCTCGTTAGAGGGGGTATAGAGGGATTTTTCATTTTCAAAATTACCTCAAAATCAAATATGACTAGGCACGCATCATGGTGGGGTGCAAAGTATCCATGTCCATCTAGATAACAATAATTTGTCAACATAAATCATTGTCGTGTCGTCATAGGGGGTATGAAGGGATTTTTCATTTTCAATATTTCTTCAAAAATCTAATATGACTTGGCACGCATCATCGTGGGCTGCAGAATATCCATTTCTATCTGAATAACAATAATTCGTTGACAGAAATCATTGTCGGGTCGTTAGAGGGAGTATAGAGGGATTTTTCATTTTCAAAATTACCTCTAAATCAAATATGACTTGGCACGCAACTTGGTGGGGTGCAGAATATCCATTTCCATCTGAATAACAATAATTCGTCAACAGAAATCATTGTCGGGTCGTTAGAGGGGGGATACAGGGATTTCTCATTTTCAAAATGACTTCAAAAATCAAATATGACTTGGCACGAATCATGGTGGGGTACAGAATATTCATTTCCATCTCAATAACAATAATTTGTCAAAAGAAATCATTGTCGGGTCGTCAGAGGAGGTATAGAGGGATTTTTCTTTTTCAAAATTACCTCAAAATCAAATAAGACTTGGCACGCAACTTGATGGGGTGCAGAATATCCATTTCCATCTGAATAACAATAATTCGTATACAGAAATCATTGACGGGTCGTTAGAGGAGGTAGAGAGGGATTTTTCATTTTCAAAATGACTTCAAAAATCAAATATGACTTGGCACGCATCATGGTGGAGTACAGAATATCCATTTCCATCTCTATAAAAATAAATTGTCTACAGAAATCAATGTCGGGTCGTCAGAGAGGGAATAAAGGGATTTTTCATTATCAAAATGACTTCAAAAATCAAATATGACTTGGCACGCATCATAGTGGGGTGCAAAACATGCAATTTCATCTAAATAACAATAATTTGTCAACAGAAATCATTGTCGGGACGTCAGAGGGGGTATAGAGAGATTTATCATTTTCAAAATTACCTCAAAATCAAATAGGACTGGGCACGCATCATAGTGGGGTGCAAATCATCCATTCCCAACTGAATAACAATAATTTGTCAACAGAAATCATTGTCGTGTCGTCAGAGGGGGTATGGAGGGATTTCTCATTTTCAACATTACCTCAAAATCTAATATGACTTGGCACGCATCATAGTGGGGTGCAGAATATCCATTTCCATCTGAATATCAATAATTAGTCAACAGAAATCATTGACGGGTCGTCAGACGGGGTATAGAGGGATTTTTAATTTTCAAAATTACATCAAAATCAAATATGACTTGGCACGCATCATGGTGGGGTGCAGAATATCCATTTCCATCTGAATAACAATAATTCGTCAACAGAAGTCATTGACGGGTCGTTAGAGCGGGCATAGAGGAATTTTTCATTTTCAAAATTACTTCAAAAATCAAATATGACTTGGCACGTATCATAGTGGAGTGCATAATATCCATTTTCATCTAAATAAAATAATTCGTCAACAGAAATCATTGTCGGGTCGTCAGAGGGGGTATAGAGGGATTTTTCATTATCAAAATGACTTCAAAAATCAAATAAGACTTGGCACGCTTCATATTGGGGTGCAAAACATGCATTTCCATCCAAATAACAATAATTCGTCGACAGAAATCATTGTCGGGTCGTCAGAGAGGGAATAGAGGGATTTTTCATTTTCAAAATGACTTCAAAAATCAAATATGACTTGGCACGCATCATGGTGGAGTGCAGAATATCTATTTCCATCTGAATAACAATAATTTGTACACAGAAATCATTGACGGGTCGTTAGGGGGAGTATAGAGGGATTTTTCATTTTCAAAATTACCTCAAAATCAAATATGACTTGGCACGCATCATGGTGGGGTGCAGAATATCAATTTCCATCTGAATGAGAATAATTCGTCAACAGAAATCATTGTCGGGTCGTTAGAGGGATTATAGAGGGATTTTTCATCTTCAAAATTACCTCAAAATCTAATATGACTTGGCACGCATCATGGTGGGGTGCAGAATATCAACTTCCATCTGAATGAGAATAATTCGACAACAGAAATCATTGTCGGGTCGTCAGAGGGGGTATAGAGGGATTTTTCATTTTCAAAATGACTTCAAAAATCAAATATGACTTGGCACGCATCATGGTGGGATACAGAATATCCATTTCCATCTCTATAAAAATAATTTGTCAACAGAAATCATTGTCGGGACGTCAGAGGGGGTATAGAGGGATTTTTCATTTTCAAAATAACCTCAAAATCAAATAGGACTTGGCACGCATCATAGTGGGGTGCAGAACATCCATTCCCATCTGAATAACAGTAATTCGTCAACAGAAATCATTGTCGTGTCGTCAGAGGGGGTATCGAGGGATTTTTCATTTTCAAAATTACCTCAAAATCTAATATGACTTGGCATGCATCATGGTGGGGTGCAGAATATCCATTTCCATCTGAATATCAATAATTCGTCAACAGAAATCATTGTCGGGTCGTTAGAGGGGGGATACAGGGATTTCTCATTTTCAAAATGACTTCAAAAATCAAATATGACTTGGCACGCATCATAGTGGAAGCAAAACATGCATTTTCATCTGAATAACGATAATTTGTCAACAGAAATCATTGTCGGGACGTCAGAGGGGGTATAGAGGGATTTTTCATTATCAAAATAACCTCAAAATCAAATATGACTTGGCACGCATCATGGTGGGGTGCAGAATATTAATTTCCATCTGAATAACAATAATTCGTAAACAGAAATCATTGTCGGGTCGTCAGAGAGGGAATAGAGGGATTTTTCATTTTCAAAATGACTTCAAAAATCAAAAATGACTTGGCACGCATCATGGTGGGGTGCAGAATATCCATTTTCATCTGAATAACAACAATTCCTCAAGTTAAATCATTGTCATGTCGTCAGAGGGGGTATAGAGGGATATTTCATTTTCAAAATTACCCCAAAATCAAATATGACTTGGCACGCAATATGGTGGGGTACACAATATTCATTTCCATCTCAATAACAATAATTTGTCAAAAGAAATCATTGTCGGGTCGTCAGAGGGGGTATAGAGGGATTTTTCATTTTCAAAATTACCTCAAAATCAAATATGACTTGGCACGCATCATGGTGGGCTGCAGAATATCCATTTCCATCTGAATAACAATAATTCGTCAATGGAAATCATTGACAGGTCGTTAGAGGGGGTATAGGGGATTTTTCATTATCAAAATTACCCCAAAATCAAATATGACTTGGCACGCATCATGGTGGGGTACAGAATATTCATTTCCATCTCAATAACAATGATTTGTCAAAAGAAATCATTGTCGGGTCGTCAGGGGGGTAGAGAGGGATTTTTCATTTTCAAAATGACTTCAAAAATCAAATATGACTTGGCACGCATCATGGTGGGGTACAGAATATCCATTTCCATCTTTATAAAAATAAATTGTCTACAGAAATCATTGTCGGGTCGTCAGAGAGAAAATAAAGGGATTTTTCATTATCAAAATGACTTCAAAAATCAAATATGACTTGGCACGCATCATAGTGGGGTGCAAAACATGCATTTTCATCTGAATAACGATAATTTGTCAACAGAAATCATTGTCGGGACGTCAGAGGGGGTATAGAGGGATTTTTCATTATCAAAATAACCTCAAAATCAAATATGACTTGGCACGCATCATGGTGGGGTGCAGAATATTAATTTCCATCTGAATAAAAATAATTCGTAAACAGAAATCATTGTCGGGTCGTCAGAGAGGGAATAGAGGGATTTTTCATTTTCAAAATGACTTCAAAAATCAAAAATGACTTGGCACGCATCATGGTGGGGTGCAGAATATCCATTCCCATCTGAATAACAACAATTCCTCAAGTTAAATCATTGTCATGTCGTCAGAGGGGGTATAGAGGGATATTTCATTTTCAAAATTACCCCAAAATCAAATATGACTTGGCACGCAATATGGTGGGGTACACAATATTCATTTCCATCTCAATAACAATAATTTGTCAAAAGAAATCTTTGTCGGGTCGTCAGAGGGGGTATAGAGGGATTTTTCATTTTCAAAATTACCTCAAAATCAAATATGACTTGGCACGCATCATGGTGGGCTGCAGAATATCCATTTCCATCTGATTAACAATAATTCGTCAATGGAAATCATTGACAGGTCGTTAGAGGGGGTATAGGGGATTTTTCATTATCAAAATTACCCCAAAATCAAATATGACTTGGCACGCATCATGGTGGGGTACAGAATATTCATTTCCATCTCAATAACGATGATTTGTCAAAAGAAATCATTGTCGGGTCGTCAGAGGGGGTATAGAGGGATTTTTCATTATCAAAATGACTTCAAAAATCAAATATGACTTGGCACGCATCATAGTGGAAGCAAAACATGCATTTTCATCTGAATAACGATAATTTGTCAACAGAAATCATTGTCGGGACGTCAGAGGGGGTATAGAGGGATTTTTCATTATCAAAATAACCTCAAAATCAAATATGACTTGGCACGCATCATGGTGGGGTGCAGAATATCAATTTCCATCTGAATGAGAATAATTCGTCAACAGATATCATTGACGGGTCGTCAGAGGGATTATAGAGGGATTTTTCATTTTCAAAATGACTTCAAAAATCAAATATGACTTGGCACGCATCATGGTGGGGTACAGAATATCCATTTCCATCTCTATAAATATAATTTGTCAACAGAAATCATTGTCGGGACGTCAGAGGGAGTATAGAGGGATTTTTCATTTTCAAAATTACCTCAAAATCAATTAGGACTTGGCACGCATCATAGTGGGGTGCAAAACATCCATTCCCATCTGAATAACAATAATTCGTCAACAGAAATCATTGTCGAGTCGTCAGAGGGGGTATCGAGGGATTTTTCATTTTCAAAATTACCTCAAAATCTAATATGACTTGGCACGCATCATGGTGGGGTGCAGAATATCCATTTCCATCTGAATATCAATAATTAGTCAACAGAAATCATTGACGGGTCGTCAGACGGGGTATAGAGGGATTTTTCATTATCAAAATTACATCAAAATCAAATATGACTTGGCACGCATCATGGTGGGGTGCAGAATATCCATTTCCATCTGAATAACAATAATTCGTCAACAGAAGTCATTGACGGGTCGTTAGATAGAGGGGGCATAGAGGGATTTTTCATTTTCAAAATTACTTCAAAAATCAAATATGACTTGGCACGTATCATAGTGGAGCGCATAATATCCATTTTCATCTAAATAACAATAATTCGTGAACAGAAATAATTTTCGGGTCGTCAGAGGGGGTATAGAGGGATTTTTCATTATCAAAATGACTTCATAAATCAAATATGACTTGGCACGCATCATAGTGGGGTGCAAAACATGCATTTCCATCCAAATATCAATAATTCGTCAACAGAAATCATTTTCGGGTCGTCAGAGGGGGTATAGAGGAATTTTTCATTCTCAAAATGACTTCATAAATCAAATATGACTTGGCACGCATCATAGTGGGGTGCAAAACATGCATTTCCAACCAAATAACAATAATTCGTCAACAGAAATCATTTTCGGGTCGTCAGAGAGGGAATAGAGGGATTTTTCATTTTCAAAATGACTTCAAAAATCAAATATGACTTGGCACGCATCATGGTGGGGTGCAGAATATCTATTTCCATCTGAATAACAATAATTCGTAAACAGAAATCATTGACGGGTCGTTAGAGGGGGTAGAGAGGGATTTTTCATTTTCAAAATGACTTCAAAAATCAAATATGACTTGGCACGCATCATGGTGGGGTACAGAATATCCATTTCCATCTTTATAAAAATAAATTGTCTACAGAAATCATTGTCGGGTCGTCAGAGAGGGAATAAAGGGATTTTTCATTATCAAAATGACTTCAAAAATCAAATATGACTTGGCACGCATCATAGTGGAAGCAAAACATGCATTTTCATCTGAATAACGATAATTTGTCAACAGAAATCATTGTCGGGACGTCAGAGGGGGTATAGAGGGATTTTTCATTATCAAAATAACCTCAAAATCAAATATGACTTGGCACGCATCATGGTGGGGTGCAGAATATTAATTTCCATCTGAATAACAATAATTCGTAAACAGAAATCATTGTCGGGTCGTCAGAGAGGGAATAGAGGGATTTTTCATTTTCAAAATGACTTCAAAAATCAAAAATGACTTGGCACGCATCATGGTGGGGTGCAGAATATCCATTTTCATCTGAATAACAACAATTCCTCAAGTTAAATCATTGTCATGTCGTCAGAGGGGGTATAGAGGGATATTTCATTTTCAAAATTACCCCAAAATCAAATATGACTTGGCACGCAATATGGTGGGGTACACAATATTCATTTCCATCTCAATAACAATAATTTGTCAAAAGAAATCATTGTCGGGTCGTCAGAGGGGGTATAGAGGGATTTTTCATTTTCAAAATTACCTCAAAATCAAATATGACTTGGCACGCATCATGGTGGGCTGCAGAATATCCATTTCCATCTGAATAACAATAATTCGTCAATGGAAATCATTGACAGGTCGTTAGAGGGGGTATAGGGGATTTTTCATTATCAAAATTACCCCAAAATCAAATATGACTTGGCACGCATCATGGTGGGGTACAGAATATTCATTTCCATCTCAATAACAATGATTTGTCAAAAGAAATCATTGTCGGGTCGTCAGGGGGGTAGAGAGGGATTTTTCATTTTCAAAATGACTTCAAAAATCAAATATGACTTGGCACGCATCATGGTGGGGTACAGAATATCCATTTCCATCTTTATAAAAATAAATTGTCTACAGAAATCATTGTCGGGTCGTCAGAGAGAAAATAAAGGGATTTTTCATTATCAAAATGACTTCAAAAATCAAATATGACTTGGCACGCATCATAGTGGGGTGCAAAACATGCATTTTCATCTGAATAACGATAATTTGTCAACAGAAATCATTGTCGGGACGTCAGAGGGGGTATAGAGGGATTTTTCATTATCAAAATAACCTCAAAATCAAATATGACTTGGCACGCATCATGGTGGGGTGCAGAATATTAATTTCCATCTGAATAAAAATAATTCGTAAACAGAAATCATTGTCGGGTCGTCAGAGAGGGAATAGAGGGATTTTTCATTTTCAAAATGACTTCAAAAATCAAAAATGACTTGGCACGCATCATGGTGGGGTGCAGAATATCCATTCCCATCTGAATAACAACAATTCCTCAAGTTAAATCATTGTCATGTCGTCAGAGGGGGTATAGAGGGATATTTCATTTTCAAAATTACCCCAAAATCAAATATGACTTGGCACGCAATATGGTGGGGTACACAATATTCATTTCCATCTCAATAACAATAATTTGTCAAAAGAAATCTTTGTCGGGTCGTCAGAGGGGGTATAGAGGGATTTTTCATTTTCAAAATTACCTCAAAATCAAATATGACTTGGCACGCATCATAGTGGGCTGCAGAATATCCATTTCCATCTGATTAACAATAATTCGTCAATGGAAATCATTGACAGGTCGTTAGAGGGGGTATAGGGGATTTTTCATTATCAAAATTACCCCAAAATCAAATATGACTTGGCACGCATCATGGTGGGGTACAGAATATTCATTTCCATCTCAATAACGATGATCTGTCAAAAGAAATCATTGTCGGGTCGTCAGAGGGGGTATAGAGGGATTTTTCATTTTCAAAATTACATCAAAATCAAATATGACTTGGCACGCATCATGGTGAAGTGCAGAATATCCATTTCTATCTGAATAACAATAATTCGTCAACTGAAGTCATTGACGGGTCGTTAGAGGGGGCATAGAGGAATTTTTCATTTTCAAAATTACCTCAAAATCAAATATGACTTGGCACGCAACATGGTGGGGTACAGAATATTCATTTCCATCTCAATAACAATGATTTGTCAAAAGAAATCATTGTCGGGTCGTCAGAGGGGGTATAGAGGGATTTTTCATTTTCAAAATTACCTCAAAATCAAATATGACTTGGCACGCCTCATGGTGGGCTGCAGAATATCCATTTCCATCTGAATAACAATAATTCGTCAATACAAAATCATTGACGGGTCGTTAGAGGGGGTATAGAGGGATTTTTCATTATCAAAATGACTTCAAAATTCAAATAAGGCTTGGCACGCATCATAGTAGGGTGCAAAACATCCATTTCCATCTGAAAAACAATAATTTGTCAACAGAAATCATTGTCGGGTCGTCAGAAGGGGTATAGAGGGATTTTTCATTTTCAAAATGACTTCAAAAATCAAATATGACTTGGCACGCATCATGGTGGGGTACAAAATATTCATTTTCATCTCAATAACAATAATTTGTCAGAAGAAATCATTGTCGGGTCGTCAGAGGGGGTATAGAGGGATTTCTCATTATCAAAATTACCCCAAAATCAAATATGACTTGGCACGCAACATGGTGGGGTACAGAATATTCATTTCCATCTCAATAACAATAATTTGTCAAAAGAAATCATTGTCGGGTCGTCAGAGGGGGTATAGAGGGATTTCTCATTTTTAAAATTACCTCAAAATCAAATAAGACTTGGCACGCATCATGGTGGGCTGCAGAATATCCATTTCCATCTGAATAACAATAATTCGTCAATGAAAATCATTGACGGGTCGTTAGAGGGGATATAGAGGGATTTTTCATTATCAAAATGACTTCAAAATTCAAATAAGGCTTGGCACGCATCATAGTAGGCTGCAAAACATCCATTTCCATCTGAAAAACAATAATTTGTCAACAGAAATCATTGTCGGGTCGTCAGAGGGGGTATAGAGGGATTTTTCATTTTCAAAATTACCTCAAAATCAAATATGACTTGGCACGCATCATGGTGTGCTGCAGAAAATTTATTTCCATCTGAATAACAATAATTCGTCAATGGAAAACATTGACGGCTCGTTAGAGGGGGTATAGAGGGATTTTTCATTTTCAAAATTACCTCAAAATCAAATATGACTAGGCACGCATCATGGTGGGGTGCAAAGTATCCATGTCCATCTAGATAACAATAATTTGTCAACATAAATCATTGTCGTGTCGTCATAGGGGGTATGAAGGGATTTTTCATTTTCAATATTTCTTCAAAAATCTAATATGACTTGGCACGCATCATCGTGGGCTGCAGAATATCCATTTCTATCTGAATAACAATAATTCGTTGACAGAAATCATTGTCGGGTCGTTAGAGGGAGTATAGAGGGATTTTTCATTTTCAAAATTACCTCTAAATCAAATATGACTTGGCACGCAACTTGGTGGGGTGCAGAATATCCATTTCCATCTGAATAACAATAATTCGTCAACAGAAATCATTGTCGGGTCGTTAGAGGGGGGATACAGGGATTTCTCATTTTCAAAATGACTTCAAAAATCAAATATGACTTGGCACGAATCATGGTGGGGTACAGAATATTCATTTCCATCTCAATAACAATAATTTGTCAAAAGAAATCATTGTCGGGTCGTCAGAGGAGGTATAGAGGGATTTTTCTTTTTCAAAATTACCTCAAAATCAAATAAGACTTGGCACGCAACTTGATGGGGTGCAGAATATCCATTTCCATCTGAATAACAATAATTCGTATACAGAAATCATTGACGGGTCGTTAGAGGAGGTAGAGAGGGATTTTTCATTTTCAAAATGACTTCAAAAATCAAATATGACTTGGCACGCATCATGGTGGAGTACAGAATATCCATTTCCATCTCTATAAAAATAAATTGTCTACAGAAATCAATGTCGGGTCGTCAGAGAGGGAATAAAGGGATTTTTCATTATCAAAATGACTTCAAAAATCAAATATGACTTGGCACGCATCATAGTGGGGTGCAAAACATGCAATTTCATCTAAATAACAATAATTTGTCAACAGAAATCATTGTCGGGACGTCAGAGGGGGTATAGAGAGATTTATCATTTTCAAAATTACCTCAAAATCAAATAGGACTGGGCACGCATCATAGTGGGGTGCAAATCATCCATTCCCAACTGAATAACAATAATTTGTCAACAGAAATCATTGTCGTGTCGTCAGAGGGGGTATGGAGGGATTTCTCATTTTCAAAATTACCTCAAAATCTAATATGACTTGGCACGCATCATAGTGGGGTGCAGAATATCCATTTCCATCTGAATATCAATAATTAGTCAACAGAAATCATTGACGGGTCGTCAGACGGGGTATAGAGGGATTTTTAATTTTCAAAATTACATCAAAATCAAATATGACTTGGCACGCATCATGGTGGGGTGCAGAATATCCATTTCCATCTGAATAACAATAATTCGTCAACAGAAGTCATTGACGGGTCGTTAGAGCGGGCATAGAGGAATTTTTCATTTTCAAAATTACTTCAAAAATCAAATATGACTTGGCACGTATCATAGTGGAGTGCATAATATCCATTTTCATCTAAATAAAATAATTCGTCAACAGAAATCATTGTCGGGTCGTCAGAGGGGGTATAGAGGGATTTTTCATTATCAAAATGACTTCAAAAATCAAATAAGACTTGGCACGCTTCATATTGGGGTGCAAAACATGCATTTCCATCCAAATAACAATAATTCGTCGACAGAAATCATTGTCGGGTCGTCAGAGAGGGAATAGAGGGATTTTTCATTTTCAAAATGACTTCAAAAATCAAATATGACTTGGCACGCATCATGGTGGAGTGCAGAATATCTATTTCCATCTGAATAACAATAATTTGTACACAGAAATCATTGACGGGTCGTTAGGGGGAGTATAGAGGGATTTTTCATTTTCAAAATTACCTCAAAATCAAATATGACTTGGCACGCATCATGGTGGGGTGCAGAATATCAATTTCCATCTGAATGAGAATAATTCGTCAACAGAAATCATTGTCGGGTCGTTAGAGGGATTATAGAGGGATTTTTCATCTTCAAAATTACCTCAAAATCTAATATGACTTGGCACGCATCATGGTGGGGTGCAGAATATCAACTTCCATCTGAATGAGAATAATTCGACAACAGAAATCATTGTCGGGTCGTCAGAGGGGGTATAGAGGGATTTTTCATTTTCAAAATGACTTCAAAAATCAAATATGACTTGGCACGCATCATGGTGGGATACAGAATATCCATTTCCATCTCTATAAAAATAATTTGTCAACAGAAATCATTGTCGGGACGTCAGAGGGGGTATAGAGGGATTTTTCATTTTCAAAATAACCTCAAAATCAAATAGGACTTGGCACGCATCATAGTGGGGTGCAGAACATCCATTCCCATCTGAATAACAGTAATTCGTCAACAGAAATCATTGTCGTGTCGTCAGAGGGGGTATCGAGGGATTTTTCATTTTCAAAATTACCTCAAAATCTAATATGACTTGGCATGCATCATGGTGGGGTGCAGAATATCCATTTCCATCTGAATATCAATAATTCGTCAACAGAAATCATTGTCGGGTCGTTAGAGGGGGGATACAGGGATTTCTCATTTTCAAAATGACTTCAAAAATCAAATATGACTTGGCACGCATCATGGTGGGGTACAGAATATTCATTTCCATCTCAATAACAATAATTTGTCAAAAGAAATCATTGTCGGGTCGTCAGAGGAGGTATAGAGGGATTTTTCTTTTTCAAAATTACCTCAAAATCAAATAAGACTTGGCACGCAACTTGATGGGGTGCAAAATATCCATTTCCATCTGAATAACAATAATTCGTATACAGAAATCATTGACGGGTCGTTAGAGGGGGTAGAGAGGGATTTTTCATTTTCAAAATGACTTCAAAAATCAAATATGACTTGGCACGCATCATGGTGGAGTACAGAATATCCATTTCCATCTCTATAAAAATAAATTGTCTACAGAAATCAATGTCGGGTCGTCAGAGAGGGAATAAAGGGATTTTTCATTATCAAAATGACTTCAAAAATCAAATATGACTTGGCACGCATCATAGTGGGGTGCAAAACATGCAATTTCATCTAAATAACAATAATTTGTCAACAGAAATCATTGTCGGGACGTCAGAGGGGGTATAGAGAGATTTTTCATTTTCAAAATTACCTCAAAATCAAATAGGACTGGGCACGCATCATAGTGGGGTGCAAATCATCCATTCCCAACTGAATAACAATAATTTGTCAACAGAAATCATTGTCGTGTCGTCAGAGGGGGTATGGAGGGATTTTTCATTTTCAAAATTACCTCAAAATCTAATATGACTTGGCACGCATCATAGTGGGGTGCAGAATATCCATTTCCATCTGAATATCAATAATTAGTCAACAGAAATCATTGACGGGTCGTCAGACGGGGTATAGAGGGATTTTTAATTTTCAAAATTACATCAAAATCAAATATGACTTGGCACGCATCATGGTGGGGTGCAGAATATCCATTTCCATCTGAATAACAATAATTCGTCAACAGAAGTCATTGACGGGTCGTTAGAGCGGGCATAGAGGAATTTTTCATTTTCAAAATTACTTCAAAAATCAAATATGACTTGGCACGTATCATAGTGGAGTGCATAATATCCATTTTCATCTAAATAAAATAATTCGTCAACAGAAATCATTGTCGGGTCGTCAGAGGGGGTATAGAGGGATTTTTCATTATCAAAATGACTTCAAAAATCAAATAAGACTTGGCACGCTTCATATTGGGGTGCAAAACATGCAATTCCATCCAAATAACAATAAATCGTCGACAGAAATCATTGTCGGGTCGTCAGAGAGGGAATAGAGGGATTTTTCATTTTCAAAATGACTTCAAAAATCAAATATGACTTGGCACGCATCATGGTGGAGTGCAGAATATCTATTTCCATCTGAATAACAATAATTTGTACACAGAAATCATTGACGGGTCGTTAGGGGGAGTATAGAGGGATTTTTCATTTTCAAAATTACCTCAAAATCAAATATGACTTGGCACGCATCATGGTGGGGTGCAGAATATCAATTTCCATCTGAATGAGAATAATTCGTCAACAGATATCATTGTCGGGTCGTCAGAGGGATTATAGAGGGATTTTTCATCTTCAAAATTACCTCAAAATCTAATATGACTTGGCACGCATCATGGTGGGGTGCAGAATATCAATTTCCATCTGAATGAGAATAATTCGTCAACAGAAATCATTGTCGGGTCGTCAGAGGGGGTATAGAGGGATTTTTCATTTTCAAAATGACTTCAAAAATCAAATATGACTTGGCACGCATCATGGTGGGATACAGAATATCCATTTCCATCTCTATAAAAATAATTTGTCAACAGAAATCATTGTCGGGACGTCAGAGGGGGTATAGAGGGATTTTTCATTTTCAAAATAACCTCAAAATCAAATAGGACTTGGCACGCATCATAGTGGGGTGCAGAACATCCATTCCCATCTGAATAACAGTAATTCGTCAACAGAAATCATTGTCGTGTCGTCAGAGGGGGTATCGAGGGATTTTTCATTTTCAAAATTACCTCAAAATCTAATATGACTTGGCATGCATCATGGTGGGGTGCAGAATATCCATTTCCATCTGAATATCAATAATTAGTCAACAGAAATCATTGACGGGTCGTCAGACGGGGTATAGAGGGATTTTTCATTTTCAAAATTACCTCAAAATCTAATATGACTTGGCACGCATCATATTGGGGTGCAGAATATCAATTTCCATCTGAATGAGAATAATTCGTCAACAGAAATCATTGACGGGTCGTTAGAGGGGTTATAGAGGGATTTTTCATTTTCAAAATGACTTCTAAAATCAAATATGACTTGGCACGCATCATGGTGGGTTACAGAATATCCATTTCCATCTCAATAACGATAAATTGTCAACAGAAATCATTGTCGTGTCGTCAGAGGGGGTATGGAGGGAATTTTCATTTTCAAAATTACCTCAAAATCAAATATGACTTGGCACGCATCATGGTGGGGTGCAGAATATCAATTTCCATCTGAATGAGAATAATTCGTCAACAGATATCATTGTCGGGTCGTCAGAGGGATTATAGAGGGATTTTTCATTTTCAAAATGACTTCAAAAATCAAATATGACTTGGCACGCATCATGGTGGGGTACAGAATATCCATTTCCATCTCTATAAATATAATTTGTCAACAGAAATCATTGTCGGGACGTCAGAGGGGGTATAGAGGGATTTTTCATTTTCAAAATTACCTCAAAATCAATTAGGACTTGGCACGCATCATAGTGGGGTGCAAAACATCCATTCCCATCTGAATAACAATAATTCGTCAACAGAAATCATTGTCGAGTCGTCAGAGGGGGTATCGAGGGATTTTTCATTTTCAAAATTACCTCAAAATCTAATATGACTTGGCACGCATCATGGTGGGGTGCAGAATATCCATTTCCATCTGAATATCAATAATTAGTCAACAGAAATCATTGACGGGTCGTCAGACGGGGTATAGAGGGATTTTTCATTATCAAAATTACATCAAAATCAAATATGACTTGGCACGCATCATGGTGGGGTGCAGAATATCCATTTCCATCTGAATAACAATAATTCGTCAACAGAAGTCATTGACGGGTCGTTAGAGGGGGCATAGAGGGATTTTTCATTTTCAAAATTACTTCAAAAATCAAATATGACTTGGCACGAATCATAGTGGAGCGCATAATATCCATTTTCATCTAAATAACAATAATTCGTGAACAGAAATAATTTTCGGGTCGTCAGAGGGGGTATAGAGGGATTTTTCATTATCAAAATGACTTCATAAATCAAATATGACTTGGCACGCATCATAGTGGGGTGCAAAACATGCATTTCAATCCAAATATCAATAATTCGTCAACAGAAATCATTTTCGGGTCGTCAGATGGGGTATAGAGGGATTTTTCATTATCAAAATGACTTCATAAATCAAATATGACTTGGCACGCATCATAGTGGGGTGCAAAACATGCATTTCAATCCAAATATCAATAATTCGTCAACAGAAATCATTTTCGGGTCGTCAGATGGGGTATAGAGGGATTTTTCATTTTCAAAATGACTTCAAAAATCAAATATGACTTGGCACGCATCATGGTGGGGTGCAGAATATCTATTTCCATCTGAATAACAATAATTCGTAAACAGAAATCATTGACGGGTCGTTAGAGGGGGTAGAGAGGGATTTTTCATTTTCAAAATGACTTCAAAAATCAAATATGACTTGGCACGCATCATGGTGGGGTACAGAATATCCATTTCCATCTTAATAAAAATAAATTGTCTACAGAAGTCATTGTCGGGTCGTCAGAGAGGGAATAAAGGGATTTTTCATTATCAAAATGACTTCAAAAATCAAATATGACTTGGCACGCATCATAGTGGGGTGCAAAACATGCATTTTCATCTGAATAACGATAATTTGTCAACAGAAATCATTGTCGGGACGTCAGAGGGGGTATAGAGGGATTTTTCATTATCAAAATAACCTCAAAATCAAATATGACTTGGCACGCATCATGGTGGGGTGCAGAATATTAATTTCCATCTGAATAACAATAATTCGTAAACAGAAATCATTGTCGGGTCGTCAGAGAGGGAATAGAGGGATTTTTCATTTTCAAAATGACTTCAAAAATCAAAAATGACTTGGCACGCATCATGGTGGGGTGCAGAATATCCATTCCCATCTGAATAACAACAATTCCTCAAGTTAAATCATTGTCGTGTCGTCAGAGGGGGTATAGAGGGATATTTCATTTTCAAAATTACCCTAAAATCAAATATGACTTGGCACGCAATATGGTGGGGTACACAATATTCATTTCCATCTCAATAACAATAATTCGTCAATGGAAATCATTGACAGGTCGTTAGAGGGGGTATAGGGGATTTTTCATTATCAAAATTACCCCAAAATCAAATATGACTTGGCACGCATCATGGTGGGGTACAGAATATTCATTTCCATCTCAATAACAATGATTTGTCAAAAGAAATCATTGTCGGGTCGTCAGAGGGGGTATAGAGGGATTTTTCATTTTCAAAATTACATCAAAATCAAATATGACTTGGCACGCATCATGGTGAAGTGCAGAATATCCATTTCTATCTGAATAACAATAATTCGTCAACTGAAGTCATTGACGGGTCGTTAGAGGGGGCATAGAGGAATTTTTCATTTTCAAAATTACCTCAAAATCAAATATGACTTGGCACGCAACATGGTGGGGTACAGAATATTCATTTCCATCTCAATAACAATGATTTGTCAAAAGAAATCATTGTCGGGTCGTCAGAGGGGGTATAGAGGGATTTTTCATTTTCAAAATTACCTCAAAATCAAATATGACTTGGCACGCCTCATGGTGGGCTGCAGAATATCCATTTCCATCTGAATAACAATAATTCGTCAATACAAAATCATTGACGGGTCGTTAGAGGGGGTATAGAGGGATTTTTCATTATCAAAATGACTTCAAAATTCAAATAAGGCTTGGCACGCATCATAGTAGGGTGCAAAACATCCATTTCCATCTGAAAAACAATAATTTGTCAACAGAAATCATTGTCGGGTCGTCAGAAGGGGTATAGAGGGATTTTTCATTTTCAAAATGACTTCAAAAATCAAATATGACTTGGCACGCATCATGGTGGGGTACAAAATATTCATTTTCATCTCAATAACAATAATTTGTCAGAAGAAATCATTGTCGGGTCGTCAGAGGGGGTATAGAGGGATTTCTCATTATCAAAATTACCCCAAAATCAAATATGACTTGGCACGCAACATGGTGGGGTACAGAATATTCATTTCCATCTCAATAACAATAATTTGTCAAAAGAAATCATTGTCGGGTCGTCAGAGGGGGTATAGAGGGATTTCTCATTTTTAAAATTACCTCAAAATCAAATAAGACTTGGCACGCATCATGGTGTGCTGCAGAATATCCATTTCCATCTGAATAACAATAATTCGTCAATGAAAATCATTGAAGGGTCGTTAGAGGGGATATAGAGGGATTTTTCATTATCAAAATGACTTCAAAATTCAAATAAGGCTTGGCACGCATCATAGTAGGCTGCAAAACATCCATTTCCATCTGAAAAACAATAATTTGTCAACAGAAATCATTGTCGGGTCGTCAGAGGGGGTATAGAGGGATTTTTCATTTTCAAAATGACTTCAAAAATCAAATATGACTTGGCACGCATCATCGTGGGGTACAGAATATTCATTTCCATCTCAATAACAATAATTTGTCAAAAGAAATCATTGTCGGGTCGTCAGAGGGGGTATAGAGGGATTTTTCATTTTCAAAATTACCTCAAAATCAATTATGACTTGGCACGCATCATGGTGTGCTGCAGAAAATTTATTTCCATCTGAATAACAATAATTCGTCAATGGAAAACATTGACGGCTCGTTAGAGGGGGTATAGAGGGATTTTTCATTTTCAAAATTACCTCAAAATCAAATATGACTAGGCACGCATCATGGTGGGGTGCAAAGTATCCATGTCCATCTAGATAACAATAATTTGTCAACATAAATCATTGTCGTGTCGTCATAGGGGGTATGAAGGGATTTTTCATTTTCAATATTTCTTCAAAAATCTAATATGACTTGGCACGCATCATGGTGGGCTGCAGAATATCCATTTCTATCTGAATAACAATAATTCGTTAACAGAAATCATTGTCGGGTCGTTAGAGGGAGTATAGAGGGATTTTTCATTTTCAAAATTACCTCTAAATCAAATATGACTTGGCACGCAACTTGGTGGGGTGCAGAATATCCATTTCCATCAGAATAACAATAATTCGTCAACAGAAATCATTGTCGGGTCGTTAGAGGGGGGATACAGGGATTTCTCATTTTCAAAATGACTTCAAAAATCAAATATGACTTGGCACGCATCATGGTGGGGTACAGAATATTCATTTCCATCTCAATAACAATAATTTGTCAACAGAAATCATTGTCGGGACGTCAGAGGGGGTATAGAGGGATTTTTCATTATCAAAATAACCCCAAAATCAAATATGACTTGGCACGCATCATGGTGGGGTGCAGAATATCTATTTTCATCTGAATAACAATAATTCGTAAACAGAAATCATTGTCGGGTCGTCAGAGAGGGAATAGAGGGATTTTTCATTTTCAAAATGACTTCAAAAATCAAAAATGACTTGGCACGCATCATGGTGGGGTGCAGAATATCCATTCCCATCTGAATAACAATAATTCCTTAAGATAAATCATTGTCGTGTCGTCAGAGGGGGTATAGAGGGATATTTCATTTTCAAAATTACCCCAAATTCAAATATGACTTGGCACGCAACATGGTGGGGTACACAATATTCATTTCCATCTCAATAACAATAATTTGTCAAAAGAAATCATTGTCGGGTCGTCAGAGGGGGTATAGAGGGATTTTTCATTTTCAAAATTACCTCAAAATCAAATAAAACTTGGCACGCATCATGGTGGGCTGCAGAATATCCATTTCCATCTGAATAACAATAATTCGTCAATGGAAATCATTGACAGGTCGTTAGAGGGGGTATAGAGGGATTTTTCATTATCAAAATTACCCCAAAATCAAATATGACTTGGCACGCAACTTGATGGGATGCAGAATATCCATTTCCATCTGAATAACAATAATTCGTCAACAGTAATCATTGTCGGGTCGTTAGAGGGGGGATACAGGGATTTCTCATTTTCAAAATGACTTCAAAAATCAAATATGACTTGGCACGCATCATGGTGGGGTACAGAATATTCATTTCCATCTCAATAACAATAATTTGTCAAAAGAAATCATTGTCGGGTCGTCAGAGGGGGTATAGAGGGATTTTTCATTTTCAAAATTACCTCAAAATCAAATAAGACTTGGCACGCAACTTGATGGGGTGCAGAATATCCATTTCCATCTGAATAACAATAATTCGTAAACAGAAATCATTGACGGGTCGTTAGAGGGGGTAGAGAGGGATTTTTCATTTTCAAAATGACTTCAAAAATCAAATATGACTTGGCACGCATCATGGTGGAGTATAGAATATCCATTTCCAACTCTATAAAAATAAATTGACTACAGAAATCAATGTCGGGTCGTCAGAGAGGGAATAAAGGGATTTTTCATTATCAAAATGACTTCAAAAATCAAATATGACTTGGCACGCATCATAGTGGGGTGCAAAACATGCAATTTCATCTAAATAACAATAATTTGTCAACAGAAATCATTGTCGGGACGTCAGAGGGGGTATAGAGGGATTTTTCATTATCAAAATAACCTCAAAATCAAATATGACTTGGCACGCATCATGTTGGGGTGCAGAATATCTATTTTCATCTGTATAACAATAATTCGTAAACAGAAATCATTGTCGGGTCGTCAGAGAGGGAATAGAGGGATTTTTCATTTTCAAAATGACTTCAAAAATCAAAAATAACTTGGCACGCATCATGGTGGGGTGCAGAATATCCATTCCCATCTGAATAACTATAATTCCTTAAGATAAATCATTGTCGTGTCGTCAGAGGGGGTATAGAGGGATATTTCATTTTCAAAATTACCCCAAAATCAAATATGACTTGGCACGCAACATGGTGGGGTACATAATATTCATTTCCATCTCAATAACAATAATTTGTCAAAAGAAATCATTGTCGGGTCGTCAGAGGGGGTATAGAGGGATTTTTCATTTTCAAAATTACCTCAATATCAAATATGACTTGGCACGCATCATGGTGGGCTGCAGAATATCCATTTCCTTCTGAATAACAATAATTCGTCAATGGAAATCATTGACAGGTCGTTAGAGGGGGTATAGAGGGATTTTTCATTATCAAAATTACCCCAAAATCAAATATGACTTGGCACGCAACATGGTGGGGTACAGAATATTCATTTCCATCTCAATAACAATAATTTGTCAAAAGAAATCATTGTCGGGTCGTTAGATTGGATATAGAGGGATTTTTCATTATCAAAATGACTTCAAAATTCAAATAAGGCTTGGCACGCATCATAGCAGGCTTCAAAACATCCATTTCCATCTGAAAAACAATAATTTGTCAACAGAAATCATTGTCGGGTCGTCAGAGGGGGTATAGAGGGATTTTTCATGTTCAAAATTACCTCAAAATCAAATATGACTTGGCACGCATCATGGTGTGCTGCAGAAAATTTATTTCCATCTGAATAACAATAATTCGTCAATGGAAAACATTGACGGCTCGTTAGAGGGGGTATAGAGGGATTTTTCATTTTCAAAATTACCTCAAAATCAAATATGACTAGGCACGCATCATGGTGGGGTGCAAAGTATCCATGTCCATCTAGATAACAGTAATTTGTCAACATAAATCATTGTCGTGTCGTCATAGGGGGTATGAAGGGATTTTTCATTTTCAATATTTCTTCAAAAATCTAATATGACTTGGCACGCATCATGGTGGGCTGCAGAATATCCATTTCTATCTGAATAACAATAATTCGTTAACAGAAATCATTGTCGGGTCGTTAGAGGGAGTATAGAGGGATTTTTCATTTTCAAAATTACCTCTAAATCAAATATGACTTGGCACGCAACTTGGTGGGGTGCAGAATATCCATTTCCATCTGAATAACAATAATTCGTCAACAGAAATCATTGTCGGGCCATTAGAGAGGGGATACAGAGATTTTTCTTTTTCAATATTTCTTCAAAAATCTAATATGACTTGGCACGCATCATGGGTGGGTACAGAATATCCATTTCTATCTGAATAACAATAATTCGTTAGCAGAAATCATTGTCGGGTCGTTAGAGGGGGTATAGAGGGATTTTTCATTTTCAAAATTACCTCAAAATCAAATAAGACTTGGCACGCAACTTGATGGGGTGCAGAATATCCATTTCCATCTGAATAACAATAATTCGTCAACAGAAATCATTGTCGGGTCGTTAGAGGGGGGATACAGTGATTTCTCATTTTCAAAATGACTTCAAAAATCAAATATGACTTGGCACGCATCATGGTGGGGTACAGAATATTCATTTCCATCTCAATAACAATAATTTGTCAAAAGAAATCATTGTCGGGTCGTCAGAGGGGGTATAGAGGGATTTTTCTTTTTCAAAATTACCTCAAAATCAAATAAGACTTGGCACGCAACTTGATGGGGTGCAGAATATCCATTTCCATCTGAATAACAATAATTCGTATACAGAAATCATTGACGGGTCGTTAGAGGGGGTAGAGAGGGATTTTTCATTTTCAAAATGACTTCAAAAATCAAATATGACTTGGCACGCATCATGGTGGAGTACAGAATATCCATTTCCATCTCTATAAAAATAAATTGTCTACAGAAATCAATGTCGGGTCGTCAGAGAGGGAATAAAGGGATTTTTCATTATCAAAATGACTTCAAAAATCAAATATGACTTGGCACGCATCATAGTGGGGTGCAAAACATGCAATTTCATCTAAATAACAATAATTTGTCAACAGAAATCATTGTCGGGACGTCAGAGGGGGTATAGAGGGATTTTTCATTATCAAAATAACCTCAAAATCAAATATGACTTGGCACGCATCATGGTGGGGTGCAGAATATCTATTTTCATCTGAATAACAATAATTCGTAAACAGAAATCATTGTCGGGTCGTCAGAGAGGGAATAAAGGGATTTTTCATTTTCAAAATGACTTCAAAAATCAAAAATGACTTGGCACGCATCATAGTGCGGTGCAGAATATCCATTCCCATCTGAATAACAATAATTCCTTAAGATAAATCATTGTCGTGTCGTCAGAGGGGGTATAGAGGGATATTTCATTTTCAAAATTACCCCAAATTCAAATATGACTTGGCACGCAACATGGTGAGGTACACAATATTCATTTCCATCTCAATAACAATAATTTGTCAAAAGAAATCATTGTCGGGTCGTCAGAGGGGGTATAGAGGGATTTTTCATTTTCAAAATTACCTCAAAATCAAATAAGACTTGGCACGCATCATGGTGGGCTGCAGAATATACATTTCCATCTGAATAACAATAATTCGTCAATGGAAATCATTGACAGGTCGTTAGAGGGGGTATAGAGGGATTTTTCATTATCAAAATTACCCCAAAATCAAATATGACTTGGCACGCAACTTGATGGGGTGCAGAATATCCATTTCCATCTGAATAACAATAATTCGTCAACAGAAATCATTGTCGGGTCGTTAGAGGGGGGATACAGGGATTTCTCATTTTCAAAATGACTTCAAAAATCAAATATGACTTGGCACGCATCATGGTGGGGTACAGAATATTCATTTCCATCTCAATAACAATAATTTGTCAAAAGAAATCATTGTCGGGTCGTCAGAGGAAGTATAGAGGGATTTTTCATTTTCAAAATTACCTCAAAATCAAATAAGACTTGGCACGCAACTTGATGGGGTGCAGAATATCCATTTCCATCTGAATAACAATAATTCGTCAATACAAAATCATTGACGGGTCGTTAGAGGGGGTATAGAGGGATTTTTCATTATCAAAATGACTTCAAAATTCAAATAAGGCTTGGCACGCATCATATTAGGGTGCGAAACATCCATTTCCATCTGAAAAACAATAATTTGTCAACAGAAATCATTGTCGGGTCGTCAGAAGGGGTATAGAGGGATTTTTCATTTTCAAAATGACTTCAAAAATCAAATATGACTTGGCACGCATCATGGTGGGGTACAAAATATTCATTTTCATCTCAATAACAATAATTTGTCAGAAGAAATCATTGTCGGGTCGTCAGAGGGGGTATAGAGGGATTTCTCATTATCAAAATTACCCCAAAATCGAATATGACTTGGCACGCAACATGGTGGGGTACAGAATATTCATTTCCATCTCAATAACAATAATTTGTCAAAAGAAATCATTGTCGGGTCGTCAGAGGGGGTATAGAGGGATTTTTCATTTTCAAAATTACATCAAAATCAAATATGACTTGGCACGCATCATGGTGAAGTGCAGAATATCCATTCCCATCTGAATAACAATAATTCGTCAACTGAAGTCATTGACGGGTCGTTAGAGGGGGCATAGAGGGATTTTTCATTTTCAAAATTACCTCAAAATCAAATATGACTTGGCACGCAACATGGTGGGGTACAGAATATTCATTTCCATCTCAATAACAATGATTTGTCAAAAGAAATCATTGTCGGGTCGTCAGAGGGGGTATAGAGGGATTTTTCATTTTCAAAATTACCTCAAAATCAAATATGACTTGGCACGCCTCATGGTGGGCTGCAGAATATCCATTTCCATCTGAATAACAATAATTCGTCAATACAAAATCATTGACGGGTCGTTAGAGGGATTTTTCATTATCAAAATGACTTCAAAATTCAAATAAGGCTTGGCACGCATCATAGTAGGGTGCAAAACATCCATTTCCATCTGAAAAACAATAATTTGTCAACAGAAATCATTGTCGGGTCGTCAGAAGGGGTATAGAGGGATTTTTCATTTTCAAAATGACTTCAAAAATCAAATATGACTTGGCACGCATCATGGTGGGGTACAAAATATTCATTTTCATCTCAATAACAATAATTTGTCAGAAGAAATCATTGTCGGGTCGTCAGAGGGGGTATAGAGGGATTTCTCATTATCAAAATTACCCCAAAATCAAATATGACTTGGCACGCAACATGGTGGGGTACAGAATATTCATTTCCATCTCAATAACAATAATTTGTCAAAAGAAATCATTGTCGGGTCGTCAGAGGGGGTATAGAGGGATTTCTCATTTTTAAAATTACCTCAAAATCAAATAAGACTTGGCACGCATCATGGTGGGCTGCAGAATATCCATTTCCATCTGAATAACAATAATTCGTCAATGAAAATCATTGACGGGTCGTTAGAGGGGATATAGAGGGATTTTTCATTATCAAAATGACTTCAAAATTCAAATAAGGCTTGGCACGCATCATAGTAGGCTGCAAAACATCCATTTCCATCTGAAAAACAATAATTTGTCAACAGAAATCATTGTCGGGTCGTCAGAGGGGGTATAGAGGGATTTTTCATTTTCAAAATGACTTCAAAAATCAAATATGACTTGGCACGCATCATCGTGGGGTACAGAATATTCATTTCCATCTCAATAACAATAATTTGTCAAAAGAAATCATTGTCGGGTCGTCAGAGGGGGTATAGAGGGATTTTTCATTTTCAAAATTACCTCAAAATCAAATATGACTTGGCACGCATCATGGTGTGCTGCAGAAAATTTATTTCCATCTGAATAACAATAATTCGTCAATGGAAAACATTGACGGCTCGTTAGAGGGGGTATAGAGGGATTTTTCATTTTCAAAATTACCTCAAAATCAAATATGACCAGGCACGCGTCATGGTGGGGTGCAAAGTATCCATGTCCATCTAGATAACAATAATTTGTCAACATAGATCATTGTCGTGTCGTCATAGGGGGTATGAAGGGATTTTTCATTTTCAATATTTCTTCAAAAATCTAATATGACTTGGCACGCATCATGGTGGGCTGCAGAATATCCATTTCTATCTGAATAACAATAATTCGTTAACAGAAATCATTGTCGGGTCGTTAGAGGGAGTATAGAGGGATTTTTCATTTTCAAAATTACCTCTAAATCAAATATGACTTGGCACGCAACTTGGTGGGGTGCAGAATATCCATTTCCATCTGAATAACAATAATTCGTCAACAGAAATCATTGTCGGGTCGTTAGAGGGGGGATACAGGGATTTCTCATTTTCAAAATGACTTCAAAAATCAAATATGACTTGGCACGCATCATGGTGGGGTACAGAATATTCATTTCCATCTCAATAACAATAATTTGTCAAAAGAAATCATTGTCGGGTCGTCAGAGGAGGTATAGAGGGATTTTTCTTTTTCAAAATTACCTCAAAATCAAATAAGACTTGGCACGCAACTTGATGGGGTGCAGAATATCCATTTCCATCTGAATAACAATAATTCGTATACAGAAATCATTGACGGGTCGTTAGAGGGGGTAGAGAGGGATTTTTCATTTTCAAAATGACTTCAAAAATCAAATATGACTTGGCACGCATCATGGTGGAGTACAGAATATCCATTTCCATCTCTATAAAAATAAATTGTCTACAGAAATCAATGTCGGGTCGTCAGAGAGGGAATATAGGGATTTTTCATTATCAAAATGACTTCAAAAATCAAATATGACTTGGCACGCATCATAGTGGGGTGCAAAACATGCAATTTCATCTAAATAACAATAATTTGTCAACAGAAATCATTGTCGGGACGTCAGAGGGGGTATAGAGGGATTTTTCATTATCAAAATAACCTCAAAATCAAATATGACTTGGCACGCATCATGGTGGGGTGCAGAATATCTATTTTCATCTGAATAACAATAATTCGTAAACAGAAATCATTGTCGGGTCGTCAGAGAGGGAATAGAGGGATTTTTCATTTTCAAAATGACTTCAAAAATCAAAAATGACTTGGCACGCATCATGGTGGGGTGCAGAATATCCATTCCCATCTGAATAACAATAATTCCTTAAGATAAATCATTGTCGTGTCGTCAGAGGGGGTATAGAGGGATTTTTCATTTTCAAAATTACCCCAAATTCAAATATGACTTGGCACGCAACATGGTGGGGTACACAATATTCATTTCCATCTCAATAACAATAATTTGTCAAAAGAAATCATTGTCGGGTCGTCAGAGGGGGTATAGAGGGATTTTTCATTTTCAAAATTACCTCAAAATCAAATAAAACTTGGCACGCATCATGGTGGGCTGCAGAATATCCATTTCCATCTGAATAACAATAATTCGTCAATGGAAATCATTGACAGGTCGTTAGAGGGGGTATAGAGGGATTTTTCATTATCAAAATTACCCCAAAATCAAATATGACTTGGCACGCAACTTGATGGGATGCAGAATATCCATTTCCATCTGAATAACAATAATTCGTCAACAGAAATCATTGTCGGGTCGTTAGAGGGGGGATACAGGGATTTCTCATTTTCAAAATGACTTCAAAAATCAAATATGACTTGGCACGCATCATGGTGGGGTACAGAATATTCATTTCCATCTCAATAACAATAATTTGTCAAAAGAAATCATTGTCGGGTCGTCAGAGGGGGTATAGAGGGATTTTTCATTTTCAAAATTACCTCAAAATCAAATAAGACTTGGCACGCAACTTGATGGGGTGCAGAATATCCATTTCCATCTGAATAACAATAATTCGTAAACAGAAATCATTGACGGGTCGTTAGAGGGGGTAGAGAGGGATTTTTCATTTTCAAAATGACTTCAAAAATCAAATATGACTTGGCACGCATCATGGTGGAGTACAGAATATCCATTTCCATCTCTATAAAAATAAATTGTCTACAGAAATCAATGTCGGGTCGTCAGAGAGGGAATAAAGGGATTTTTCATTATCAAAATGACTTCAAAAATCAAATATGACTTGGCACGCATCATAGTGGGGTGCAAAACATGCAATTTCATCTAAATAACAATAATTTGTCAACAGAAATCATTGTCGGGACGTCAGAGGGGGTATAGAGGGATTTTTCATTATCAAAATAACCTCAAAATCAAATATGACTTGGCACGCATCATGGTGGGGTGCAGAATATCTATTTTCATCTGTATAACAATAATTCGTAAACAGAAATCATTGTCGGGTCGTCAGAGAGGGAATAGAGGGATTTTTCATTTTCAAAATGACTTCAAAAATCAAAAATGACTTGGCACGCATCATGGTGGGGTGCAGAATATCCATTCCCATCTGAATAACAATAATTCCTTAAGATAAATCATTGTCGTGTCGTCAGAGGGGGTATAGAGGGATATTTCATTTTCAAAATTACCCCAAAATCAAATATGACTTGGCACGCAACATGGTGGGGTACAAAATATTCATTTCCATCTCAATAACAATAATTTGTCAAAAGAAATCATTGTCGGGTCGTCAGAGGGGGTATAGAGGGATTTTTCATTTTCAAAATTACCTCAATATCAAATATGACTTGGCACGCATCATGGTGGGCTGCAGAATATCCATTTCCATCTGAATAACAATAATTCGTCAATGGAAATCATTGACAGGTCGTTAGAGGGGGTATAGAGGGATTTTTCATTATCAAAATTACCCCAAAATCAAATATGACTTGGCACGCAACATGGTGGGGTACAGAATATTCATTTCCATCTCAATAACAATAATTTGTCAAAAGAAATCATTGTCGGGTCGTTAGATTGGATATAGAGGGATTTTTCATTATCAAAATGACTTCAAAATTCAAATAAGGCTTGGCACGCATCATAGTAGGCTGCAAAACATCCATTTCCATCTGAAAAACAATAATTTGTCAACAGAAATCATTGTCGGGTCGTCAGAGGGGGTATAGAGGGATTTTTCATTTTCAAAATGACTTCAAAAATCAAATATGACTTGGCACGCATCATCGTGGGGTACAGAATATTCATTTCCATCTCAATAACAATATTTTGTCAAAAGAAATCATTGTCGGGTCGTCAGAGGGGGTATAGAGGGATTTTTCATTTTCAAAATTACCTCAAAATCAAATATGACTTGGCACGCATCATGGTGTGCTGCAGAAAATTTATTTCCATCTGAATAACAATAATTCGTCAATGGAAAACATTGACGGCTCGTTAGAGGGGGTATAGAGGGATTTTTCATTTTCAAAATTACCTCAAAATCAAATATGACTAGGCACGCATCATGGTGGGGTGCAAAGTATCCATGTCCATCTAGATAACAATAATTTGTCAACATAAATCATTGTCGTGTCGTCATAGGGGGTATGAAGGGATTTTTCATTTTCAATATTTCTTCAAAAATCTAATATGACTTGGCACGCATCATGGTGGGCTGCAGAATATCCATTTCTATCTGAATAACAATAATTCCTTAACAGAAATCATTGTCGGGTCGTTAGAGGGAGTATAGAGGGATTTTTCATTTTCAAAATTACCTCTAAATCAAATATGACTTGGCACGCAACTTGGTGGGGTGCAGAATATCCATTTCCATCTGAATAACAATAATTCGTCAACAGAAATCATTGTCGGGCCATTAGAGAGGGGATACAGGGATTTTTCTTTTTCAATATTTCTTCAAAAATCTAATATGACTTGGCACGCATCATGGGGGGGTACAGAATATCCATTTCTATCTGAATAACAATAATTCGTTAGCAGAAATCATTGTCGGGTCGTTAGAGGGGGTATAGAGGGATTTTTCATTTTCAAAATTACCTCAAAATCAAATAAGACTTGGCACGCAACTTGATGGGGTGCAGAATATCCATTTCCATCTGAATAACAATAATTCGTCAACAGAAATCATTGTCGGGTCGTTAGAGGGGGGATACAGGGATTTCTCATTTTCAAAATGACTTCAAAAATCAAATATGACTTGGCACGCATCATGGTGGGGTACAGAATATTCATTTCCATCTCAATAACAATAATTTGTCAAAAGAAATCATTGTCGGGTCGTCAGAGGAGGTATAGAGGGATTTTTCTTTTTCAAAATTACCTCAAAATCAAATAAGACTTGGCACGCAACTTGATGGGGTGCAGAATATCCATTTCCATCTGAATAACAATAATTCGTATACAGAAATCATTGACGGGTCGTTAGAGGGGGTAGAGAGGGATTTTTCATTTTCAAAATGACTTCAAAAATCAAATATGACTTGGCACGCATCATGGTGGAGTACAGAATATCCATTTCCATCTCTATAAAAATAAATTGTCTACAGAAATCAATGTCGGGTCGTCAGAGAGGGATTAAAGGGATTTTTCATTATCAAAATGACTTCAAAAATCAAATATGACTTGGCACGCATCATAGTGGGGTGCAAAACATGCAATTTCATCTAAATAACAATAATTTGTCAACAGAAATCATTGTCGGGACGTCAGAGGGGGTATAGAGGGATTTTTCATTATCAAAATAACCTCAAAATCAAATATGACTTGGCACGCATCATGGTGGGGTGCAGAATATCTATTTTCATCTGAATAACAATAATTCGTAAACAGAAATCATTGTCGGGTCGTCAGAGAGGGAATAGAGGGATTTTTCATTTTCAAAATGACTTCAAAAATCAAAAATGACTTGGCACGCATCATGGTGGGGTGCAGAATATCCATTCCCATCTGAATAACAATAATTCCTTAAGATAAATCATTGTCGTGTCGTCAGAGGGGGTATAGAGGGATTTTTCATTTTCAAAATTACCCCAAATTCAAATATGACTTGGCACGCAACATGGTGGGGTACACAATATTCATTTCCATCTCAATAACAATAATTTGTCAAAAGAAATCATTGTCGGGTCGTCAGAGGGGGTATGGAGGGATTTTTCATTTTCAAAATTACCTCAAAATCAAATAAAACTTGGCACGCATCATGGTGGGCTGCAGAATATCCATTTCCATCTGAATAACAATAATTCGTCAATGGAAATCATTGACAGGTCGTTAGAGGGGGTATAGAGGGATTTTTCATTATCAAAATAACCTCAAAATCAAATATGACTTGGCACGCATCATGGTGGGGTGCAGAATATCTATTTTCATCTGAATAACAATAATTCGTAAACAGAAATCATTGTCGGGTCGTCAGAGAGGGAATAGAGGGATTTTTCATTTTCAAAATTACCTCAAAATCAAATAAGACTTGGCACGCAACTTGATGGGGTGCAGAATATCCATTTCCATCTGAATAACAATAATTCGTCAATACAAAATCATTGACGGGTCGTTAGAGGGGGTATAGAGGGATTTTTCATTATCAAAATGACTTCAAAATTCAAATAAGGCTTGGCACGCATCATATTAGGGTGCAAAACATCCATTTCCATCTGAAAAACAATAATTTGTCAACAGAAATCATTGTCGGGTCGTCAGAAGGGGTATAGAGGGATTTTTCATTTTCAAAATGACTTCAAAAATCAAATATGACTTGGCACGCATCATGGTGGGGTACAAAATATTCATTTCCATCTGAAAAACAATAATTTGTCAACAGAAATCATTGTCGGGTCGTCAGAAGGGGTATAGAGGGATTTTTCATTTTCAAAATGACTTCAAAAATCAAATATGACTTGGCACGCATCATGGTGGGGTGCAAAACATCCATTTCCATCTGAAAAACAATAATTTGTCAACAGAAATCATTGTCGGGTCGTCAGAAGGGGTATAGAGGGATTTTTCATTTTCAAAATGACTTCAAAAATCAAATATGACTTGGCACGCATCATGGTGGGGTACAAAATATTCATTTCCATCTCAATAACAATAATTTGTCAAAAGAAATCATTGTCGGGTCGTCAGAGGGGGTATAGAGGGATTTTTCATTTTCAAAATTACCTCAAAATCAAATAAGACTTGGCACGCAACTTGATGGGGTGCAGAATATCCATTTCCATCTGAATAACAATAATTCGTCAATACAAAATCATTGACGGGTCGTTAGAGGGGGTATAGAGGGATTTTTCATTATCAAAATGACTTCAAAATTCAAATAAGGCTTGGCACGCATCATATTAGGGTGCAAAACATCCATTTCCATCTGAAAAACAATAATTTGTCAACAGAAATCATTGTCGGGTCGTCAGAAGGGGTATAGAGGGATTTTTCATTTTCAAAATGACTTCAAAAATCAAATATGACTTGGCACGCATCATGGTGGGGTACAAAATATTCATTTTCATCTCAATAACAATAATTTGTCAGAAGAAATCATTGTCGGGTCGTCAGAGGGGGTATAGAGGGATTTCTCATTATCAAAATTACCCCAAAATCAAATATGACTTGGCACGCAACATGGTGGGGTACAGAATATTCATTTCCATCTCAATAACAATAATTTGTCAAAAGAAATCATTGTCGGGTCGTCAGAGGGGGTATAGAGGGATTTTTCATTTTCAAAATTACATCAAAATCAAATATGACTTGGCACGCATCATGGTGAAGTGCAGAATATCCATTTCCATCTGAATAACAATAATTCGTCAACTGAAGTCATTGACGGGTCGTTAGAGGGGGCATAGAGGGATTTTTCATTTTCAAAATTACCTCAAAATCAAATATGACTTGGCACGCAACATGGTGGGGTACAGAATATTCATTTCCATCTCAATAACAATGATTTGTCAAAAGAATTCATTGTCGGGTCGTCAGAGGGGGTATAGAGGGATTTTTCATTTTCAAAATTACCTCAAAATCAAATATGACTTGGCACGCCTCATGGTGGGCTGCAGAATATCCATTTCCATCTGAATAACAATAATTCGTCAATACAAAATCATTGACGGGTCGTTAGAGGGATTTTTCATTATCAAAATGACTTCAAAATTCAAATAAGGCTTGGCACGCATCATAGTAGGGTGCAAAACATCCATTTCCATCTGAAAAACAATAATTTGTCAACAGAAATCATTGTCGGGTCGTCAGAAGGGGTATAGAGGGATTTTTCATTTTCAAAATGACTTCAAAAATCAAATATGACTTGGCACGCATCATGGTGGGGTACAAAATATTCATTTTCATCTCAATAACAATAATTTGTCAGAAGAAATCATTGTCGGGTCGTCAGAGGGGGTATAGAGGGATTTCTCATTATCAAAATTACCCCAAAATCAAATATGACTTGGCACGCAACATGGTGGGGTACAGAATATTCATTTCCATCTCAATAACAATAATTTGTCAAAAGAAATCATTGTCGGGTCGTCAGAGGGGGTATAGAGGGATTTCTCATTTTTAAAATTACCTCAAAATCAAATAAGACTTGGCACGCATCATGGTGGGCTGCAGAATATCCATTTCCATCTGAATAACAATAATTCGTCAATGAAAATCATTGACGGGTCGTTAGAGGGGATATAGAGGGATTTTTCATTATCAAAATGACTTCAAAATTCAAATAAGGCTTGGCACGCATCATAGTAGGCTGCAAAACATCCATTTCCATCTGAAAAACAATAATTTGTCAACAGAAATCATTGTCGGGTCGTCAGAGGGGGTATAGAGGGATTTTTCATTTTCAAAATGACTTCAAAAATCAAATATGACTTGGCACGCATCATCGTGGGGTACAGAATATTCATTTCCATCTCAATAACAATAATTTGTCAAAAGAAATCATTGTCGGGTCGTCAGAGGGGGTATAGAGGGATTTTTCATTTTCAAAATTACCTCAAAATCAAATATGACTTGGCACGCATCATGGTGTGCTGCAGAAAATTTATTTCCATCTGAATAACAATAATTCGTCAATGGAAAACATTGACGGCTCGTTAGAGGGGGTATAGAGGGATTTTTCATTTTCAAAATTACCTCAAAATCAAATATGACTAGGCACGCATCATGGTGGGGTGCAAAGTATCCATGTCCATCTAGATAACAATAATTTGTCAACATAGATCATTGTCGTGTCGTCATAGGGGGTATGAAGGGATTTTTCATTTTCAATATTTCTTCAAAAATCTAATATGACTTGGCACGCATCATGGTGGGCTGCAGAATATCCATTTCTATCTGAATAACAATAATTCGTTAACAGAAATCATTGTCGGGTCGTTAGAGGGAGTATAGAGGGATTTTTCATTTTCAAAATTACCTCTAAATCAAATATGACTTGGCACGCAACTTGGTGGGGTGCAGAATATCCATTTCCATCTGAATAACAATAATTCGTCAACAGAAATCATTGTCGGGTCGTTAGAGGGGGGATACAGGGATTTCTCATTTTCAAAATGACTTCAAAAATCAAATATGACTTGGCACGCATCATGGTGGGGTACAGAATATTCATTTCCATCTCAATAACAATAATTTGTCAAAAGAAATCATTGTCGGGTCGTCAGAGGAGGTATAGAGGGATTTTTCTTTTTCAAAATTACCTCAAAATCAAATAAGACTTGGCACGCAACTTGATGGGGTGCAGAATATCCATTTCCATCTGAATAACAATAATTCGTATACAGAAATCATTGACGGGTCGTTAGAGGGGGTAGAGAGGGATTTTTCATTTTCAAAATGACTTCAAAAATCAAATATGACTTGGCACGCATCATGGTGGAGTACAGAATATCCATTTCCATCTCTATAAAAATAAATTGTCTACAGAAATCAATGTCGGGTCGTCAGAGAGGGAATATAGGGATTTTTCATTATCATAATGACTTCAAAAATCAAATATGACTTGGCACGCATCATAGTGGGGTGCAAAACATGCAATTTCATCTAAATAACAATAATTTGTCAACAGAAATCATTGTCGGGACGTCAGAGGGGGTATAGAGGGATTTTTCATTATCAAAATAACCTCAAAATCAAATATGACTTGGCACGCATCATGGTGGGGTGCAGAATATCTATTTTCATCTGAATAACAATAATTCGTAAACAGAAATCATTGTCGGGTCGTCAGAGAGGGAATAGAGGGATTTTTCATTTTCAAAATGACTTCAAAAATCAAAAATGACTTGGCACGCATCATGGTGGGGTGCAGAATATCCATTCCCATCTGAATAACAATAATTCCTTAAGATAAATCATTGTCGTGTCGTCAGAGGGGGTATAGAGGGATTTTTCATTTTCAAAATTACCCCAAATTCAAATATGACTTGGCACGCAACATGGTGGGGTACACAATATTCATTTCCATCTCAATAACAATAATTTGTCAAAAGAAATCATTGTCGGGTCGTCAGAGGGGGTATAGAGGGATTTTTCATTTTCAAAATTACCTCAAAATCAAATAAAACTTGGCACGCATCATGGTGGGCTGCAGAATATCCATTTCCATCTGAATAACAATAATTCGTCAATGGAAATCATTGACAGGTCGTTAGAGGGGGTATAGAGGGATTTTTCATTATCAAAATTACCCCAAAATCAAATATGACTTGGCACGCAACTTGAAGGGATGCAGAATATCCATTTCCATCTGAATAACAATAATTCGTCAACAGAAATCATTGTCGGGTCGTTAGAGGGGGGATACAGGGATTTCTCATTTTCAAAATGACTTCAAAAATCAAATATGACTTGGCACGCATCATGGTGGGGTACAGAATATTCATTTCCATCTCAATAACAATAATTTGTCAAAAGAAATCATTGTCGGGTCGTCAGAGGGGGTATAGAGGGATTTTTCATTTTCAAAATTACCTCAAAATCAAATAAGACTTGGCACGCAACTTGATGGGGTGCAGAATATCCATTTCCATCTGAATAACAATAATTCGTAAACAGAAATCATTGACGGGTCGTTAGAGGGGGTATAGAGGGATTTTTCATTTTCAAAATGACTTCAAAAATCAAATATGACTTGGCACGCATCATGGTGGAGTACAGAATATCCATTTCCATCTCTATAAAAATAAATTGTCTACAGAAATCAATGTCGGGTCGTCAGAGAGGGAATAAAGGGATTTTTCATTATCAAAATGACTTCAAAAATCAAATATGACTTGGCACGCATCATAGTGGGGTGCAAAACATGCAATTTCATCTAAATAACAATAATTTGTCAACAGAAATCATTGTCGGGACGTCAGAGGGGGTATAGAGGGATTTTTCATTATCAAAATAACCTCAAAATCAAATATGACTTGGCACGCATCATGGTGGGGTGCAGAATATCTATTTTCATCTGTATAACAATAATTCGTAAACAGAAATCATTGTCGGGTCGTCAGAGAGGGAATAGAGGGATTTTTCATTTTCAAAATGACTTCAAAAATCAAAAATGACTTGGCACGCATCATGGTGGGGTGCAGAATATCCATTCCCATCTGAATAACAATAATTCCTTAAGATAAATCATTGTCGTGTCGTCAGAGGGGGTATAGAGGGATATTTCATTTTCAAAATTACCCCAAAATCAAATATGACTTGGCACGCAACATGGTGGGGTACAAAATATTCATTTCCATCTCAATAACAATAATTTGTCAAAAGAAATCATTGTCGGGTCGTCAGAGGGGGTATAGAGGGATTTTTCATTTTCAAAATTACCTCAATATCAAATATGACTTGGCACGCATCATGGTGGGCTGCAGAATATCCATTTCCATCTGAATAACAATAATTCGTCAATGGAAATCATTGACAGGTCGTTAGAGGGGGTATAGAGGGATTTTTCATTATCAAAATTACCCCAAAATCAAATATGACTTGGCACGCAACATGGTGGGGTACAGAATATTCATTTCCATCTCAATAACAATAATTTGTCAAAAGAAATCATTGTCGGGTCGTTAGATTGGATATAGAGGGATTTTTCATTATCAAAATGACTTCAAAATTCAAATAAGGCTTGGCACGCATCATAGTAGGCTGCAAAACATCCATTTCCATCTGAAAAACAATAATTTGTCAACAGAAATCATTGTCGGGTCGTCAGAGGGGGTATAGAGGGATTTTTCATTTTCGAAATGACTTCAAAAATCAAATATGACTTGGCACGCATCATCGTGGGGTACAGAATATTCATTTCCATCTCAATAACAATATTTTGTCAAAAGAAATCATTGTCGGGTCGTCAGAGGGGGTATAGAGGGATTTTTCATTTTCAAAATTACCTCAAAATCAAATATGACTTGGCACGCATCATGGTGTGCTGCAGAAAATTTATTTCCATCTGAATAACAATAATTCGTCAATGGAAAACATTGACGGCTCGTTAGAGGGGGTATAGAGGGATTTTTCATTTTCAAAATTACCTCAAAATCAAATATGACTAGGCACGCATCATGGTGGGGTGCAAAGTATCCATGTCCATCTAGATAACAATAATTTGTCAACATAAATCATTGTCGTGTCGTCATAGGGGGTATGAAGGGATTTTTCATTTTCAATATTTCTTCAAAAATCTAATATGACTTGGCACGCATCATGGTGGGCTGCAGAATATCCATTTCTATCTGAATAACAATAATTCCTTAACAGAAATCATTGTCGGGTCGTTAGAGGGAGTATAGAGGGATTTTTCATTTTCAAAATTACCTCTAAATCAAATATGACTTGGCACGCAACTTAGTGGGGTGCAGAATATCCATTTCCATCTGAATAACAATAATTCGTCAACAGAAATCATTGTCGGGCCATTAGAGAGGGGATACAGGGATTTTTCTTTTTCAATATTTCTTCAAAAATCTAATATGACTTGGCACGCATCATGGGGGGGTACAGAATATCCATTTCTATCTGAATAACAATAATTCGTTAGCAGAAATCATTGTCGGGTCGTTAGAGGGGGTATAGAGGGATTTTTCATTTTCAAAATTACCTCAAAATCAAATAAGACTTGGCACGCAACTTGATGGGGTGCAGAATATCCATTTCCAGCTGAATAACAATAATTCGTCAACAGAAATCATTGTCGGGTCGTTAGAGGGGGGATACAGGGATTTCTCATTTTCAAAATGACTTCAAAAATCAAATATGACTTGGCACGCATCATGGTGGGGTACAGAATATTCATTTCCATCTCAATAACAATAATTTGTCAAAAGAAATCATTGTCGGGTCGTCAGAGGAGGTATAGAGGGATTTTTCTTTTTCAAAATTACCTCAAAATCAAATAAGACTTGGCACGCAACTTGATGGGGTGCAGAATATCCATTTCCATCTGAATAACAATAATTCGTATACAGAAATCATTGACGGGTCGTTAGAGGGGGTAGAGAGGGATTTTTCATTTTCAAAATGACTTCAAAAATCAAATATGACTTGGCACGCATCATGGTGGAGTACAGAATATCCATTTCCATCTCTATAAAAATAAATTGTCTACAGAAATCAATGTCGGGTCGTCAGAGAGGGAATAAAGGGATTTTTCATTATCAAAATGACTTCAAAAATCAAATATGACTTGGCACGCATCATAGTGGGGTGCAAAACATGCAATTTCATCTATATAACAATAATTTGTCAACAGAAATCATTGTCGGGACGTCAGAGGGGGTATAGAGGGATTTTTCATTATCAAAATAACCTCAAAATCAAATATGACTTGGCACGCATCATGGTGGGGTGCAGAATATCTATTTTCATCTGAATAACAATAATTCGTAAACAGAAATCATTGTCGGGTCGTCAGAGAGGGAATAGAGGGATTTTTCATTTTCAAAATGACTTCAAAAATCAAAAATGACTTGGCACGCATCATGGTGGGGTGCAGAATATCCATTCCCATCTAAATAACAATAATTCCTTAAGATAAATCATTGTCGTGTCGTCAGAGGGGGTATAGAGGGATTTTTCATTTTCAAAATTACCCCAAATTCAAATATGACTTGGCACGCAACATGGTGGGGTACACAATATTCATTTCCATCTCAATAACAATAATTTGTCAAAAGAAATCATTGTCGGGTCGTCAGAGGGGGTATAGAGGGATTTTTCATTTTCAAAATTACCTCAAAATCAAATAAAACTTGGCACGCATCATGGTGGGCTGCAGAATATCCATTTCCATCTGAATAACAATAATTCGTCAATGGAAATCATTGACAGGTGGTTAGAGGGGGTATAGAGGGATTTTTCATTATCAAAATTACCCCAAAATCAAATATGACTTGGCACGCAACTTGATGGGATGCAGAATATCCAATTCCATCTGAATAACAATAATTCGTCAACAGAAATCATTGTCGGGTCGTTAGAGGGGGGATACAGGGATTTCTCATTTTCAAAATGACTTCAAAAATCAAATATGACTTGGCACGCATCATGGTGGGGTACAGAATATTCATTTCCATCTCAATAACAATAATTTGTCAAAAGAAATCATTGTCGGGTCGTCAGAGGGGGTATAGAGGGATTTCTCATTTTTAAAATTACCTCAAAATCAAATAAGACTTGGCACGCATCATGGTGGGCTGCAGAATATCCATTTCCATCTGAATAACAATAATTCGTCAATGAAAATCATTGACGGGTCGTTAGAGGGGATATAGAGTGATTTTTCATTATCAAAATGACTTCAAAATTCAAATAAGGCTTGGCACGCATCATAGTAGGCTGCAAAACATCCATTTCCATCTGAAAAACAATAATTTGTCAACAGAAATCATTGTCGGGTCGTCAGAGGGGGTATAGAGGGATTTTTCATTTTCAAAATGACTTCAAAAATCAAATATGACTTGGCACGCATCATCGTGGGGTACAGAATATTCATTTCCATCTCAATAACAATAATTTGTCAAAAGAAATCATTGTCGGGTCGTCAGAGGGGGTATAGAGGGATTTTTCATTTTCAAAATTACCTCAAAATCAAATATGACTTGGCACGCATCATGGTGTGCTGCAGAAAATTTATTTCCATCTGAATAACAATAATTCGTCAATGGAAAACATTGACGGCTCGTTAGAGGGGGTATAGAGGGATTTTTCATTTTCAAAATTACCTCAAAATCAAATATGACTAGGCACGCATCATGGTGGGGTGCAAAGTATCCATGTCCATCTAGATAACAATAATTTGTCAACATAGATCATTGTCGTGTCGTCATAGGGGGTATGAAGGGATTTTTCATTTTCAATATTTCTTCAAAAATCTAATATGACTTGGCACGCATCATGGTGGGCTGCAGAATATCCATTTCTATCTGAATAACAATAATTTGTCAAAAGAAATCATTGTCGGGTCGTCAGAGGGGGTATAGAGGGATTTTTCATTTTAAAAATTACCTCAAAATCAAATATGACTTGGCAAGCATCATGGTGGGGTGCAGAATATCCATCTCCATCTGAATAACAATAATTCGTCAACAGAAATCATTGACGGGTCCTTAGAAGGGGTTAAAGGGATTTTTCATTTTCAAAATTACTTCAAAAATTAAATATAACTTGGCACGCATCATGGTGGGGTGCAGAATATCCATTCCCATCTGAATAATAATAATTCGTCAACAGAAATCATTGTCATGTCGTCAGAGGTGGTATGGAGGGATTTTTCATTTTCAAAATTACTTCAAAAATCAAATATGACTTGGCACTTATCATGGTATGGTGGCTTATATCCATTTTCATCTAAATAACAATAATTCGTCAACAGAAATTATTGTCGGGTCGTCAGAAGGGGTTAAAGAGATTTTTCATTTTCAAAATTACTTCAAGAATCAAATATATCTTAGCACGCATCATAGTAGGGTGCAAAATATTCATTGCCATCTGAATAACAATAATTCGTCAACAGAAATCATTGTCGGGTCGTTAGAGGGGGTATAGAGGGATTTTTCATTTTCAAAATGACTTCAAAAATCAAAAATGACTTGGCACGCATCATGGTGGGGTGCAGAATATCCATTCCCATCTGAATAACAATAATTCCTTAAGATAAATCATTGTCGTGTCGTCAGAGGGGGTATAGAGGGATTTTTCATTTTCAAAATTACCCCAAATTCAAATATGACTTGGCACGCAACATGGTGGGGTACACAATATTCATTTCCATCTCAATAACAATAATTTGTCAAAAGAAATCATTGTCGGGTCGTCAGAGGGGGTATAGAGGGATTTTTCATTTTCAAAATTACCTCAAAATCAAATAAAACTTGGCACGCATCATGGTGGGCTGCAGAATATCCATTTCCATCTGAATAACAATAATTCGTCAATGGAAATCATTGACAGGTCGTTAGAGGGGGTATAGAGGGATTTTTCATTATCAAAATTACCCCAAAATCAAATATGACTTGGCACGCAACTTGATGGGATGCAGAATATCCATTTCCATCTGAATAACAATAATTCGTCAACAGAAATCATTGTCGGGTCGTTAGAGGGGGGATACAGGGATTTCTCATTTTCAAAATGACTTCAAAAATCAAATATGACTTGGCACGCATCATGGTGGGGTACAGAATATTCATTTCCATCTCAATAACAATAATTTGTCAAAAGAAATCATTGTCGGGTCGTCAGAGGGGGTATAGAGGGATTTTTCATTTTCAAAATTACCTCAAAATCAAATAAGACTTGGCACGCAACTTGATGGGGTGCAGAATATCCATTTCCATCTGAATAACAATAATTCGTAAACAGAAATCATTGACGGGTCGTTAGAGGGGGTAGAGAGGGATTTTTCATTTTCAAAATGACTTCAAAAATCAAATATGACTTGGCACGCATCATGGTGGAGTACAGAATATCCATTTCCATCTCTATAAAAATAAATTGTTTACAGAAATCAATGTCGGGTCGTCAGAGAGGGAATAAAGGGATTTTTCATTATCAAAATGACTTCAAAAACCAAATATGACTTGGCACGCATCATAGTGGGGTGCAAAACATGCAATTTCATCTAAATAACAATAATTTGTCAACAGAAATCATTGTCGGGACGTCAGAGGGGGTATAGAGGGATTTTTCATTATCAAAATAACCTCAAAATCAAATATGACTTGGCACGCATCATGGTGGGGTGCAGAATATCTATTTTCATCTGTATAACAATAATTCGTAAACAGAAATCATTGTCGGGTCGTCAGAGAGGGAATAGAGGGATTTTTCATTTTCAAAATGACTTCAAAAATCAAAAATGACTTGGCACGCATCATGGAGGGGTGCAGAATATCCATTCCCATCTGAATAACAATAATTCCTTAAGATAAATCATTGTCGTGTCGTCAGAGGGGGTATAGAGGGATATTTCATTTTCAAAATTACCCCAAAATCAAATATGACTTGGCACGCAACATGGTGGGGTACAAAATATTCATTTCCATCTCAATAACAATAATTTGTCAAAAGAAATCATTGTCGGGTCGTTAGATTGGATATAGAGGGATTTTTCATTATCAAAATGACTTCAAAATTCAAATAAGGCTTGGCACGCATCATAGTAGGCTGCAAAACATCCATTTCCATCTGAAAAACAATAATTTGTCAACAGAAATCATTGTCGGGTCGTCAGAGGGGGTATAGAGGGATTTTTCATTTTCAAAATGACTTCAAAAATCAAATATGACTTGGCACGCATCATCGTGGGGTACAGAATATTCATTTCCATCTCAATAACAATATTTTGTCAAAAGAAATCATTGTCGGGTCGTCAGAGGGGGTATAGAGGGATTTTTCATTTTCAAAATTACCTCAAAATCAAATATGACTTGGCACGCATCATGGTGTGCTGCAGAAAATTCATTTCCATCTGAATAACAATAATTCGTCAATGGAAAACATTGACGGCTCGTTAGAGGGGGTATAGAGGGATTTTTCATTTTCAAAATTACCTCAAAATCAAATATGACTAGGCACGCATCATGGTGGGGTGCAAAGTATCCATGTCCATCTAGATAACAATAATTTGTCAACATAAATCATTGTCGTGTCGTCATAGGGGGTATGAAGGGATTTTTCATTTTCAATATTTCTTCAAAAATCTAATATGACTTGGCACGCATCATGGTGGGCTGCAGAATATCCATTTCTATCTGAATAACAATAATTCCTTAACAGAAATCATTGTCGGGTCGTTAGAGGGAGTATAGAGGGATTTTTCATTTTCAAAATTACCTCTAAATCAAATATGACTTGGCACGCAACTTGGTGGGGTATAGAATATCCACTTCCATCTGAATAACAATAATTCGTCAACAGAAATCATTGTCGGGCCATTAGAGAGGGGATACAGGGATTTTTCTTTTTCAATATTTCTTCAAAAATCTAATATGACTTGGCACGCATCATGGGGGGGTACAGAATATCCATTTCTATCTGAATAACAATAATTCGTTAGCAGAAATCATTGTCGGGTCGTTAGAGGGGGTATAGAGGGATTTTTCATTTTCAAAATTACCTCAAAATCAAATAAGACTTGGCACGCAACTTGATGGGGTGCAGAATATCCATTTCCATCTGAATAACAATAATTCATCAACAGAAATCATTGTCGGGTCGTTAGAGGGGGGATACAGGGATTTCTCATTTTCAAAATGACTTCAAAAATCAAATATGACTTGGCACGCATCATGGTGGGGTACAGAATATTCATTTCCATCTCAATAACAATAATTTGTCAAAAGAAATCATTGTCGGGTCGTCAGAGGAGGTATAGAGGGATTTTTCTTTTTCAAAATTACCTCAAAATCAAATAAGACTTGGCACGCAACTTGATGGGGTGCAGAATATCCATTTCCATCTGAATAACAATAATTCGTATACAGAAATCATTGACGGGTCGTTAGAGGGGGTAGAGAGGGATTTTTCATTTTCAAAATGACTTCAAAAATCAAATATGACTTGGCACGCATCATGGTGGAGTACAGAATATCCATTTCCATCTCTATAAGAATAAATTGTCTACAGAAATCAATGTCGGGTCGTCAGAGAGGGAATAAAGGGATTTTTCATTATCAAAATGACTTCAAAAATCAAATATGACTTGGCACGCATCATAGTGGGGTGCAAAACATGCAATTTCATCTAAATAACAATAATTTGTCAACAGAAATCATTGTCGGGGCGTCAGAGGGGGTATAGAGGGATTTTTCATTATCAAAATAACCTCAAAATCAAATATGACTTGGCACGCATCATGGTGGGGTGCAGAATATCTATTTTCATCTGAATAACAATAATTCGTAAACAGAAATCATTGTCGGGTCGTCAGAGAGGGAATAGAGGGATTTTTCATTTTCAAAATGACTTCAAAAATCAAAAATGACTTGGCACGCATCATGGTGGGGTGCAGAATATCCATTCCCATCTGAATAACAATAATTCCTTAAGATAAATCATTGTCGTGTCGTCAGAGGGGGTATAGAGGGATTTTTCATTTTCAAAATTACCCCAAATTCAAATATGACTTGGCACGCAACATGGTGGGGTACACAATATTCATTTCCATCTCAATAACAATAATTTGTCAAAAGAAATCATTGTCGGGTCGTCAGAGGGGGTATAGAGGGATTTTTCATTTTCAAAATTACCTCAAAATCAAATAAAACTTGGCACGCATCATGGTGGGCTGCAGAATATCCATTTCCATCTGAATAACAATAATTCGTCAATGGAAATCATTGACAGGTCGTTAGAGGGGGTATAGAGGGATTTTTCATTATCAAAATTACCCCAAAATCAAATATGACTTGGCACGCAACTTGATGGGATGCAGAATATCCATTTCCATCTGAATAACAATAATTCGTCAACAGAAATCATTGTCGGGTCGTTAGAGGGGGGATACAGGGATTTCTCATTTTCAAAATGACTTCAAAAATCAAATATGACTTGGCACGCATCATGGTGGGGTACAGAATATTCATTTCCATCTCAATAACAATAATTTGTCAAAAGAAATCATTGTCGGGTCGTCAGAGGGGGTATAGAGGGATTTTTCATTTTCAAAATTACCTCAAAATCAAATAAGACTTGGCACGCAACTTGATGGGGTGCAGAATATCCATTTCCATCTGAATAACAATAATTCGTAAACAGAAATCATTGACGGGTCGTTAGAGGGGGTAGAGAGAGATTTTTCATTTTCAAAATGACTTCAAAAATCAAATATGACTTGGCACGCATCATGGTGGAGTACAGAATATCCATTTCCATCTCTATAAAAATAAATTGTCTACAGAAATCAATGTCGGGTCGTCAGAGAGGGAATAAAGGGATTTTTCATTATCAAAATGACTTCAAAAATCAAATATGACTTGGCACGCATCATAGTGGGGTGCAAAACATGCAATTTCATCTAAATAACAATAATTTGTCAAAAGAAATCATTGTCGGGTCGTCTGAGGGGGTATAGAGGGATTTCTCATTTTTAAAATTACCTCAAAATCAAATAAGACTTGGCACGCATCATGGTGGGCTGCAGAATATCCATTTCCATCTGAATAACAATAATTCGTCAATAAAAATCATTGACGGGTCGTTAGAGGGGATATAGAGGGATTTTTCATTATCAAAATGACTTCAAAATTCAAATAAGGCTTGGCACGCATCATAGTAGGCTGCAAAACATCCATTTCCATCTGAAAAACAATAATTTGTCAACAGAAATCATTGTCGGGTCGTCAGAGGGGGTATAGAGGGATTTTTCATTTTCAAAATGACTTCAAAAATCAAATATGACTTGGCACGCATCATCGTGGGGTACAGAATATTCATTTCCATCTCAATAACAATAATTTGTCAAAAGAAATCATTGTCGGGTCGTCAGAGGGGGTATAGAGGGATTTTTCATTTTCAAAATTACCTCAAAATCAAATATGACTTGGCACGCATCATGGTGTGCTGCAGAAAATTTATTTCCATCTGAATAACAATAATTCGTCAATGGAAAACATTGACGGCTCGTTAGAGGGGGTATAGAGGGATTTTTCATTTTCAAAATTACCTCAAAATCAAATATGACTAGGCACGCATCATGGTGGGGTGCAAAGTATCCATGTCCATCTAGATAACAATAATTTGTCAACATAGATCATTGTCGTGTCGTCATAGGGGGTATGAAGGGATTTTTCATTTTCAATATTTCTTCAAAAATCTAATATGACTTGGCACGCATCATGGTGGGCTGCAGAATATCCATTTCTATCTGAATAACAATAATTCGTTAACAGAAATCATTGTCGGGTCGTTAGAGGGAGTATAGAGGGATTTTTCATTTTCAAAATTACCTCTAAATCAAATATGACTTGGCACGCAACTTGGTGGGGTGCAGAATATCCATTTCCATCTGAATAACAATAATTCGTATACAGAAATCATTGACGGGTCGTTAGAGGGGGTAGAGAGGGATTTTTCATTTTCAAAATGACTTCAAAAATCAAATATGACTTGGCACGCATCATGGTGGAGTACAGAATATCCATTTCCATCTCTATAAAAATAAATTGTCTACAGAAATCAATGTCGGGTCGTCAGAGAGGGAATAAAGGGATTTTTCATTATCAAAATGACTTCAAAAATCAAATATGACTTGGCACGCATCATAGTGGGGTGCAAAACATGCAATTTCATCTAAATAACAATAATTTGTCAACAGAAATCATTGTCGGGACGTCAGAGGGGGTATAGAGGGATTTTTCATTATCAAAATAACCTCAAAATCAAATATGACTTGGCACGCATCATGGTGGGGTGCAGAATATCTATTTTCATCTGAATAACAATAATTCGTAAACAGAAATCATTGTCGGGTCGTCAGAGAGGGAATAGAGGGATTTTTCATTTTCAAAATGACTTCAAAAATCAAAAATGACTTGGCACGCATCATGGTGGGGTGCAGAATATCCATTCCCATCTGAATAACAATAATTCCTTAAGATAAATCATTGTCGTGTCGTCAGAGGGGGTATAGAGGGATTTTTCATTTTCAAAATTACCCCAAATTCAAATATGACTTGGCACGCAACATGGTGGGGTACACAATATTCATTTCCATCTCAATAACAATAATTTGTCAAAAGAAATCATTGTCGGGTCGTCAGAGGGGGTATAGAGGGATTTTTCATTTTCAAAATTACCTCAAAATCAAATAAAACTTGGCACGCATCATGGTGGGCTGCAGAATATCCATTTCCATCTGAATAACAATAATTCGTCAATGGAAATCATTGACAGGTCGTTAGAGGGGGTATAGAGGGATTTTTCATTATCAAAATTACCCCAAAATCAAATATGACTTGGCACGCAACTTGATGGGATGCAGAATATCCATTTCCATCTGAATAACAATAATTCGTCAACAGAAATCATTGTCGGGTCGTTAGAGGGGGGATACAGGGATTTCTCATTTTCAAAATGACTTCAAAAATCAAATATGACTTGGCACGCATCATGGTGGGGTACAGAATATTCATTTCCATCTCAATAACAATAATTTGTCAAAAGAAATCATTGTCGGGTCGTCAGAGGGGGTATAGAGGGATTTTTCATTTTCAAAATTACCTCAAAATCAAATAAGACTTGGCACGCAACTTGATGGGGTGCAGAATATCCATTTCCATCTGAATAACAATAATTCGTAAACAGAAATCATTGACGGGTCGTTAGAGGGGGTAGAGAGGGATTTTTCATTTTCAAAATGACTTCAAAAATCAAATATGACTTGGCACGCATCATGGTGGAGTACAGAATATCCATTTCCATCTCTATAAAAATAAATTGTCTACAGAAATCAATGTCGGGTCGTCAGAGAGGGAATAAAGGGATTTTTCATTATCAAAATGACTTCAAAAATCAAATATGACTTGGCACGCATCATAGTGGGGTGCAAAACATGCAATTTCATCTAAATAACAATAATTTGTCAACAGAAATCATTGTCGGGACGTCAGAGGGGGTATAGAGGGATTTTTCATTATCAAAATAACCTCAAAATCAAATATGACTTGGCACGCATCATGGTGGGGTGCAGAATATCTATTTTCATCTGTATAACAATAATTCGTAAACAGAAATCATTGTCGGGTCGTCAGAGAGGGAATAGAGGGATTTTTCATTTTCAAAATGACTTCAAAAATCAAAAATGACTTGGCACGCATCATGGAGGGGTGCAGAATATCCATTCCCATCTGAATAACAATAATTCCTTGAGATAAATCATTGTCGTGTCGTCAGAGGGGGTATAGAGGGATATTTCATTTTCAAAATTACCCCAAAATCAAATATGACTTGGCACGCAACATGGTGGGGTACAAAATATTCATTTCCATCTCAATAACAATAATTTGTCAAAAGAAATCATTGTCGGGTCGTCAGAGAGGGTATAGAGGGATTTTTCATTTTCAAAATTACCTCAATATCAAATATGACTTGGCACGCATCATGGTGGGCTGCAGAATATCCATTTCCATCTGAATAACAATAATTCGTCAATGGAAATCATTGACAGGTCGTTAGAGGGGGTATAGAGGGATTTTTCATTATCAAAATTACCCCAAAATCAAATATGACTTGGCACGCAACATGGTGGGGTACAGAATATTCATTTCCATCTCAATAACAATAATTTGTCAAAAGAAATCATTGTCGGGTCGTTAGATTGGATATAGAGGGATTTTTCATTATCAAAATGACTTCAAAATTCAAATAAGGCTTGGCACGCATCATAGTAGGCTGCAAAACATCCATTTCCATCTGAAAAACAATAATTTGTCAACAGAAATCATTGTCGGGTCGTCAGAGGGGGTATAGAGGGATTTTTCATTTTCAAAATGACTTCAAAAATCAAATATGACTTGGCACGCATCATCGTGGGGTACAGAATATTCATTTCCATCTCAATAACAATATTTTGTCAAAAGAAATCATTGTCGGGTCGTCAGAGGGGGTATAGAGGGATTTTTCATTTTCAAAATTACCTCAAAATCAAATATGACTTGGCACGCATCATGGTGTGCTGCAGAAAATTTATTTCCATCTGAATAACAATAATTCGTCAATGGAAAACATTGACGGCTCGTTAGAGGGGGTATAGAGGGATTTTTCATTTTCAAAATTACCTCAAAATCAAATATGACTAGGCACGCATCATGGTGGGGTGCAAAGTATCCATGTCCATCTAGATAACAATAATTTGTCAACATAAATCATTGTCGTGTCGTCATAGGGGGTATGAAGGGATTTTTCATTTTCAATATTTCTTCAAAAATCTAATATGACTTGGCACGCATCATGGTGGGCTGCAGAATATCCATTTCTATCTGAATAACAATAATTCCTTAACAGAAATCATTGTCGGGTCGTTAGAGGGAGTATAGAGGGATTTTTCATTTTCAAAATTACCTCTAAATCAAATATGACTTGGCACGCAACTTGGTGGGGTATAGAATATCCATTTCCATCTGAATAACAATAATTCGTCAACAGAAATCATTGTCGGGCCATTAGAGAGGGGATACAGGGATTTTTCTTTTTCAATATTTCTTCAAAAATCTAATATGACTTGGCACGCATCATGGGGGGGTACAGAATATCCATTTCTATCTGAATAACAATAATTCGTTAGCAGAAATCATTGTCGGGTCGTTAGAGGGGGTATAGAGGGATTTTTCATTTTCAAAATTACCTCAAAATCAAATAAGACTTGGCACGCAACTTGATGGGGTGCAGAATATCCATTTCCATCTGAATAACAATAATTCGTCAACAGAAATCATTGTCGGGTCGTTAGAGGGGGGATACAGGGATTTCTCATTTTCAAAATGACTTCAAAAATCAAATATGACTTGGCACGCATCATGGTGGGGTACAGAATATTCATTTCCATCTCAATAACAATAATTTGTCAAAAGAAATCATTGTCGGGTCGTCAGAGGGGGTATAGAGGGATTTTTCTTTTTCAAAATTACCTCAAAATCAAATAAGACTTGGCACGCAACTTGATGGGGTGCAGAATATCCATTTCCATCTGAATAACAATAATTCGTATACAGAAATCATTGACGGGTCGTTAGAGGGGGTAGAGAGGGATTTTTCATTTTCAAAATGACTTCAAAAATCAAATATGACTTGGCACGCATCATGGTGGAGTACAGAATATCCATTTCCACCTCTATAAAAATAAATTGTCTACAGAAATCAATGTCGGGTCGTCAGAGAGGGAATAAAGGGATTTTTCATTATCAAAATGACTTCAAAAATCAAATATGACTTGGCACGCATCATAGTGGGGTGCAAAAAATGCAATTTCATCTAAATAACAATAATTTGTCAACAGAAATCATTGTCGGGACGTCAGAGGGGGTATAGAGGGATTTTTCATTATCAAAATAACCTCAAAATCAAATATGACTTGGCACGCATCATGGTGGGGTGCAGAATATCTATTTTCATCTGAATAACAATAATTCGTAAACAGAAATCATTGTCGGGTCGTCAGAGAGGGAATAGAGGGATTTTTCATTTTCAAAATGACTTCAAAAATCAAAAATGACTTGGCACGCATCATGGTGGGGTGCAGAATATCCATTCCCATCTGAATAACAATAATTCCTTAGGATAAATCATTGTCGTGTCGTCAGAGGGGGTATAGAGGGATATTTCATTTTCAAAATTACCCCAAATTCAAATATGACTTGGCACGCAACATGGTGGGGTACACAATATTCATTTCCATCTCAATAACAATAATTTGTCAGAAGAAATCATTGTCGGGTCGTCAGAGGGGGTATAGAGGGATTTTTCATTTTCAAAATTACCTCAAAATCAAATAAGACTTGGCACGCATCATGGTGGGCTGCAGAATATCCAATTCCATCTGAATAACAATAATTCGTCAATGGAAATCATTGACAGGTCGTTAGAGGGGGTATAGAGGGATTTTTCATTATCAAAATTACCCCAAAATCAAATATGACTTGGCACGCAACTTGATGGGGTGCAGAATATCCATTTCCATCTGAATAACAATAATTCGTCAACAGAAATCATTGTCGGGTCGTTAGAGGGGGGATACAGGGATTTCTCATTTTCAAAATGACTTCAAAAATCAAATATGACTTGGCACGCATCATGGTGGGGTACAGAATATTCATTTCCATCTCAATAACAATAATTTGTCAAAAGAAATCATTGTCGGGTCGTCAGAGGGGGTATAGAGGGATTTTTCATTTTCAAAATTACCTCAAAATCAAATAAGACTTGGCACGCAACTTGATGGGGTGCAGAATATCCATTTCCATCTGAATAACAATAATTCGTCAATGAAAAATCATTGGCGGGTCGTTAGAGGGGGTATAGAGGGATTTTTCATTATCAAAATGACTTCAAAATTCAAATAAGGCTTGGCACGCATCATAGTAGGCTGCAAAACATCCATTTCCATCTGAAAAACAATAATTTGTCAACAGAAATCATTGTCGGGTCGTCAGAGGGGGTATAGAGGGATTTTTCATTTTCAAAATGACTTCAAAAATCAAATATGACTTGGCACGCATCATGGTGGGGTACAGAATATTCATTTCCATCTCAATAACAATAATTTGTCAAAAGAAATCATTGTCGGGTCGTCAGAGGGGGTATAGAGGGATTTTTCATTTTCAAATTTACCTCAAAATCAAATATGACTTGGCACGCATCATGGTGGGCTGCAGAAAACTTATTTCCATCTGAATAACAATAATTCGTCAATGGAAATCATTGACGGCTCGTTAGAGGGGGTATAGAGGGATTTTTCATTTTCAAAATTACCTCAAAATCAAATATGACTAGGCACGCATCATGGTGGGGTGCAAAGTATCCATGTCCATCTAGATAACAATAATTTGTCAACATAAATCATTGTCGTGTCGTCATAGGGGGTATGAAGGGATTTTTCATTTTCAATATTTCTTCAAAAATCTAATATGACTTGGCACGCATCATGGTGGGCTGCAGAATATCCATTTCTATCTGAATAACAATAATTCGTTAACAGAAATCATTGTCGGGTCGTTAGAGGGAGTATAGAGGGATATTTCATTATCAAAATTACCTCTAAATCAAATATGACTTGGCACGCAACTTGGTGGGGTGCAGAATATCCATTTCCATCTGAATAACAATAATTCGTCAACAGAAATCATTGTCGGGTCATTAGAGAGGGGATACAGGGATTTTTCTTTTTCAATATTTCTTCAAAAATCTAATATGACTTGGCACGCATCATGGTGGGGTACAGAATATCCATTTCCTTCTGAATAACAATAATTCATCAACAGAAATCATTGTCGGGTCGTCAGAGGGGGTATAGAGGGATTTTTCATTATCAAAATGACTTCAAAAATCAAATATGACTTGGCACGCATCATGGGGGGGTACAGAATATCCATTTCTATCTGAATAACAATAATTCGTTAACAGAAATCATTGTCGGGTCGTTAGAGGGGGTATAGAGGGATTTTTCATTTTCAAAATTACCTCAAAATCAAATAAGACTTGGCACGCAACTTGATGGGGTGCAGAATATCCATTTCCATCTGAATAACAATAATTTGTCAACAGAAATCATTGTCGGGTCGTTAGAGGGGGGATACAGGGATTTCTCATTTTCAAAATGACTTCAAAAATCAAATATGACTTGGCACGCATCATGGTGGGGTACAGAATATTCATTTCCATCTCAATAACAATAATTTGTCAAAAGAAATCATTGTCGGGTCGTCAGAGGGGGTATAGAGGGATTTTTCATTTTCAAAATTACCTCAAAATCAAATAAGACTTGGCACGCAACTTGATGGGGTGCAGAATATCCATTTCCATCTGAATAACAATAATTCGTAAACAGAAATCATTGACGGGTCGTTAGAGGGGGTAGAGAGGGATTTTTCATTTTCAAAATGACTTCAAAAATCAAATATGACTTGGCACGCATCATGGTGGAGTACAGAATATCCATTTCCATCTCTATAAAAATAAATTGTCTACAGAAATCAATGTCGGGTCGTCAGAGAGGGAATAAAGGGATTTTTCATTATCAAAATGACTTCAAAAATCAAATATGACTTGGCACGCATCATAGTGGGGTGCAAAACATGCAGTTTCATCTAAATAACAATAATATGTCAACAGAAATCATTGTCGGGACGTCAGAGGGGGTATAGAGGGATTTTTCATTATCAAAATAACCTCAAAATCAAATATGACTTGGCACGCAACATGGTGGGGTACACAATATTCATTTCCATCTCAATAACAATAATTTGTCAAGAGAAATCATTGTCGGGTCGTCAGAGGGGGTATAGAGGGATTTTTCATTTTCAAAATTACCTCAAAATTAAATATGACTTGGCACGCATCATGGTGGGCTGCAGAATATCCATTTCCATCTGAATAACAATAATTCGTCAATACAAAATCATTGACGGGTCGTTAGAGGGGGTATAGAGGGATTTTTCATTATCAAAATGACTTCAAAATTCAAATAAGGCTTGCATCATAGTAGGGTGCAAAACATCCATCTCCATCTGAAAAACAATAATTCGTCAACAGAAATCATTGTCGGGTCGTCAGAGGGAGTATAGAGGGATTTTTCATTTTCAAAATGACTTCAAAAATCAAATATGACTTGGCACGCATCATGGTGGGGTACAGAATAACCATTTTAATCTCAATAACAATAATTTGTCGAAAGAAATCATTGTCGGGTCGTCAGAGGGGGTATAGAGGGATTTCTCATTATCAAAATTACCCCAAAATCAAATATGACTTGGCACGCAACATGGTGGGGTACAGAATTTTCATTTCCATCTCAATAACAATAATTTGTCAAAAGAAATCATTGTCGGGTCGTCAGAGGGGGTATAGAGGGATTTCTCATTTTCAAAATTACCTCAAAATCAAATATGACTTGGCACGCATCATGGTGGGCTGCAGAATATCCATTTCCTTCTGAATAACAATAATTCGTCAATGGAAATCATTGACGGGTCGTTAGAGGGGGTATAGAGGGATTTTTCATTATCAAAATGACTTCAAAATTCAAATAAGGCTTGGCACGCATCATAGTAGGGTGCAAAACATCCATTTCCATCTGAAAAACAATAATTCGTCAACAGAAATCATTGTCGGGTCGTCAGAGGGGGTATAGAGGGATTTTTCATTTTCAAAATGACTTCAAAAATCAAATATGACTTGGCACGCATCATGGTGGGGTACAGAATATTCATTTCCATCTCAATAACAATAATTTGTCAAAAGAAATCATTGTCGGGTCGTCAGAGGGGGTATAGAGGGATTTTTCATTTTCAAAATTACCTCAAAATCAAATATGACTTGGCACGCATCATGGTGGGCTGCAGAAAATTCATTTCCATCTGAATAACAATAATTCGTCAATGGAAATCATTGACGGCTCGTTAGAGGGGGTATAGAGGGATTTTTCATTATCAAAATGACTTCAAAATTCAAATAAGGCTTGGCACGCATAATAGTAGGGTGCAAAATATTCATTTTCATCTGAATAACAATATTTCGTCAACAGAAATCATTGTCGGGTCGTCAGAGGGGGTATAGAGGGATTTTCCATTTTCATAATTACCTCGAAATCAAATATGACTTGGCACGCATCATGGTGGGGTGCAGAATATCCAATTCCATCTAAATAACAATAATTCGTCAACAGAAATCATTGACGGGTCGTTAGAGGGGGAATAGAGGGATTTTTCAGTATCAAAATGACTTCAAAATTCAAATAAGGCTTGGCACGCATCATAGTAGGGTGCAAAACATCCATTTCCATCTGAAAAACAATAATTCGTCAACAGAAATCATTGTCGGGTCGTCAGAGGGGGTATAGAGGGATTTTTCATTTTCAAAATGACTTCAAAAATCAAATATGACTTGGCACGCATCATGGTGGGGTACAGAATATCCATTTCCATCTCTATAAAAATAATTTGTCGACAGATATCATTGTCGGGACGTCAGAGGGGGTATAGAGAGATTTTTCATTTTCAAAATTACCTCAAAATCTAATATGACTTGGCACGCATCATAGTGGGGTGCAGAATATCCATTTTCATCTGAATATCAATAATTAGTCAACAGAAATCATTGACGGGTCGTCAGACGGGGTATAGAGGGATTTTTAATTTTCAAAATTACATCAAAATCAAATATGACTTGGCACGCATTTTTGGTGGGGTGCAGAATATCCAATTCCATCTGAATAACAATAATTCGTCAACAGAAGTCATTGACGGGTCGTTAGAGGGGGCATAGAGGGATTTTTCATTTTCAAAATTACCCCAAAATCAAATATGACTTGGCACGCATCATGGTGGGGTGCAGAATATCAATTTCCATCTGAATGAGAATAATTCGTCAACAGAAATCATTGTCGGGTCGTCAGAGGGGGTATAGAGGGATTTTTCATTATCAAAATAACCTCAAAATCAAATATGACTTGGCACGCAACATGGTGGGGTACACAATATTCATTTCCATCTCAATAACAATAATTTGTCAAGAGAAATCATTGTCGGGTCGTCAGAGGGGGTATAGAGGGATTTTTCATTTTCAAAATTACCTCAAAATTAAATATGACTTGGCACGCATCATGGTGGGCTGCAGAATATCCATTTCCATCTGAATAACAATAATTCGTCAATACAAAATCATTGACGGGTCGTTAGAGGGGGTATAGAGGGATTTTTCATTATCAAAATGACTTCAAAATTCAAATAAGGCTTGCATCATAGTAGGGTGCAAAACATCCATCTCCATCTGAAAAACAATAATTCGTCAACAGAAATCATTGTCGGGTCGTCAGAGGGAGTATAGAGGGATTTTTCATTTTCAAAATGACTTCAAAAATCAAATATGACTTGGCACGCATCATGGTGGGGTACAGAATAACCATTTTAATCTCAATAACAATAATTTGTCGAAAGAAATCATTGTCGGGTCGTCAGAGGGGGTATAGAGGGATTTCTCATTATCAAAATTACCCCAAAATCAAATATGACTTGGCACGCAACATGGTGGGGTACAGAATTTTCATTTCCATCTCAATAACAATAATTTGTCAAAAGAAATCATTGTCGGGTCGTCAGAGGGGGTATAGAGGGATTTCTCATTTTCAAAATTACCTCAAAATCAAATATGACTTGGCACGCATCATGGTGGGCTGCAGAATATCCATTTCCTTCTGAATAACAATAATTCGTCAATGGAAATCATTGACGGGTCGTTAGAGGGGGTATAGAGGGATTTTTCATTATCAAAATGACTTCAAAATTCAAATAAGGCTTGGCACGCATCATAGTAGGGTGCAAAACATCCATTTCCATCTGAAAAACAATAATTCGTCAACAGAAATCATTGTCGGGTCGTCAGAGGGGGTATAGAGGGATTTTTCATTTTCAAAATGACTTCAAAAATCAAATATGACTTGGCACGCATCATGGTGGGGTACAGAATATTCATTTCCATCTCAATAACAATAATTTGTCAAAAGAAATCATTGTCGGGTCGTCAGAGGGGGTATAGAGGGATTTTTCATTTTCAAAATTACCTCAAAATCAAATATGACTTGGCACGCATCATGGTGGGCTGCAGAAAATTCATTTCCATCTGAATAACAATAATTCGTCAATGGAAATCATTGACGGCTCGTTAGAGGGGGTATAGAGGGATTTTTCATTATCAAAATGACTTCAAAATTCAAATAAGGCTTGGCACGCATAATAGTAGGGTGCAAAATATTCATTTTCATCTGAATAACAATATTTCGTCAACAGAAATCATTGTCGGGTCGTCAGAGGGGGTATAGAGGGATTTTCCATTTTCATAATTACCTCGAAATCAAATATGACTTGGCACGCATCATGGTGGGGTGCAGAATATCCAATTCCATCTAAATAACAATAATTCGTCAACAGAAATCATTGACGGGTCGTTAGAGGGGGAATAGAGGGATTTTTCAGTATCAAAATGACTTCAAAATTCAAATAAGGCTTGGCACGCATCATAGTAGGGTGCAAAACATCCATTTCCATCTGAAAAACAATAATTCGTCAACAGAAATCATTGTCGGGTCGTCAGAGGGGGTATAGAGGGATTTTTCATTTTCAAAATGACTTCAAAAATCAAATATGACTTGGCACGCATCATGGTGGGGTACAGAATATCCATTTCCATCTCTATAAAAATAATTTGTCGACAGATATCATTGTCGGGACGTCAGAGGGGGTATAGAGAGATTTTTCATTTTCAAAATTACCTCAAAATCTAATATGACTTGGCACGCATCATAGTGGGGTGCAGAATATCCATTTTCATCTGAATATCAATAATTAGTCAACAGAAATCATTGACGGGTCGTCAGACGGGGTATAGAGGGATTTTTAATTTTCAAAATTACATCAAAATCAAATATGACTTGGCACGCATTTTTGGTGGGGTGCAGAATATCCAATTCCATCTGAATAACAATAATTCGTCAACAGAAGTCATTGACGGGTCGTTAGAGGGGGCATAGAGGGATTTTTCATTTTCAAAATTACCCCAAAATCAAATATGACTTGGCACGCATCATGGTGGGGTGCAGAATATCAATTTCCATCTGAATGAGAATAATTCGTCAACAGAAATCATTGTCGGGTCGTCAGAGGGGGTATAGAGGGATTTTTCATTTTCAAAATGACTTCAAAAATCAAATATGACTTGGCACGCATCATAGTGGGATACAGAATATCCATTTCCATCTCTATAAAAATAATTTGTCAACAGAAATCATTGTCGGGACGTCAGAGGGGGTATAGAGGGATTTTTCATTTTCAAAATAACCTCAAAATCAAATAGGACTTGGCACGCATCATAGTGGGGTGCAGAACATCCATTCCCATCTGAATAACAATAATTCGTCAACAGAAATCATTGTCGTGTCGTCAGAGGGGGTATCGAGGGATTTTTCATTTTCAAAATTACCTCAAAATCTAATATGACTTGGCACGCATCATGGTGGGGTGCAGAATATCCATTTCCATCTGAATATCAATATTTAGTCAACAGAAATCATTGACGGGTCGTCAGACGGGGTATAGAGGGATTTTTCATTTTCAAAATTACCTCAAAATCTAATATGACTTGGCACGCATCATGGTGGGGTGCAGAATATCAATTTCCATCTGAATGAGAATAATTCGTCAACAGAAATCATTGACGGGTCGTTAGAGGGGTTATAGAGGGATTTTTCATTTTCAAAATGACTTCTAAAATCAAATATGACTTGGCACGCATCATGGTGGGGTACAGAATATCCATTTCCATCTCAATAACGATAAATTGTCAACAGAAATCATTGTCGTGTCGTCAGAGGGGGTATGGAGGGAATTTTCATTTTCAAAATTACCTCAAAATCAAATATGACTTGGCACGCATCATGGTGGGGTGCAGAATATCAATTTCCATCTGAATGAGAATAATTCGTCAACAGATATCATTGTCGGGTCGTCAGAGGGATTATAGAGGGATTTTTCATTTTCAAAATGACTTCAAAAATCAAATATGACTTGGCACGCATCATGGTGGGGTACAGAATATCCATTTCCATCTCTATAAAAATAATTTGTCAACAGAAATCATTGTCGGGACGTCAGAGGGGGTATAGAGGGATTTTTCATTTTCAAAATTACCTCAAAATCAATTAGGACTTGGCACGCATCATAGTGGGGTGCAAAACATCCATTCCCGTCTGAATAACAATAATTTGTCAACAGAAATCATTGTCGTGTCGTCAGAGGGGGTATCGAGGGATTTTTCATTTTCAAAATTACCTCAAAATCTAATATGACTTGGCACGCATCATGGTGGGGTGCAGAATATCCATTCCCATCTGAATAACAATAATTCCTTAAGATAAATCATTGTCGTGTCGTCAGAGGGGGTATAGAGGGATATTTCATTTTCAAAATTACCCCAAAATCAAATATGACTTGGCACGCAACATGGTGGGGTGCAAAACATCCATTCCCGTCTGAATAACAATAATTTGTCAACAGAAATCATTGTCGTGTCGTCAGAGGGGGTATCGAGGGATTTTTCATTTTCAAAATTACCTCAAAATCTAATATGACTTGGCACGCATCATGGTGGGGTGCAGAATATCCATTCCCATCTGAATAACAATAATTCCTTAAGATAAATCATTGTCGTGTCGTCAGAGGGGGTATAGAGGGATATTTCATTTTCAAAATTACCCCAAAATCAAATATGACTTGGCACGCAACATGGTGGGGTACACAATATTCATTTCCATCTCAATAACAATAATTTGTCAAAAGAAATCATTGTCGGGTCGTCAGAGGGGGTATAGAGGGATTTTTCATTTTCAAAATTACCTCAAAATCAAATATGACTTGGCACGCATCATGGTGGGCTGCAGAATATCCATTTCCATCTGAATAACAATAATTCGTCAATGGAAATCATTAACAGGTCGTTAGAGGGGGTATAGAGGGATTTTTCATTATCAAAATTACCCCAAAATCAAATATGACTTGGCACGCAACTTGATGGGGTGCAGAATATCCATTTCCATCTGAATAACAATAATTCGTCAACAGAAATCATTGTCGGGTCGTTAGAGGGGGGATACAGGGATTTCTCATTTTCAAAATGACTTCAAAAATCAAATATGACTTGGCACGCATCATGGTGGGGTACAGAATATTCATTTCCATCTCAATAACAATAATTTGTCAAAAGAAATCAATGTCGGGTCGTCAGAGGGGGTATAGAGGGATTTTTCATTTTCAAAATTACCTCAAAATCAAATAAGACTTGGCACGCAACTTGATGGGGTGCAGAATATCCATTACCATCTGAATAACAATAATTCGTAAACAGAAATCATTGACGGGTCGTTAGAGGAGGTAGAGAGGGATTTTTCATTTTCAAAATGAATTCAAAAATCAAATATGACTTGGCACGCATCATGGTGGAGTACAGAATATCCATTTCCATCTCTATAAAAATAAATTGTCTACAGAAATCAATGTCGGGTCGTCAGAGAGGGAATAAAGGGATTTTTCATTATCAAAATGACTTCAAAAATCAATTATGACTTGGCACGCATCATAGCGGGGTGCAAAACATGCAATTTCATCTAAATAACAATAATTTGTCAACAGAAATCATTGTCGGGACGTCAGAGGGGGTATAGAGGGATTTTTCATTATCAAAATAACCTCAAAATCAAATATGACTTGGCACGCATCATGGTGGGGTGCAGAATATCTATTTTCATCTGAATAACAATAATTCGTAAACAGAAATCATTGTCGGGTCGTCAGAGAGGGAATAGAGGGATTTTTCATTTTCAAAATGACTTCAAAAATCAAAAATGACTTGGCACGCATCATGGTGGGGTGCAGAATATCCATTCCCATATGAATAACAATAATTCCTTAAGATAAATCATTGTCGTGTCGTCAGAGGGGGTATAGAGGGATATTTCATTTTCAAAATTACCCCAAAATCAAATATGACTTGGCACGCAACATGGTGGGGTACACAATATTCATTTCCATCTCAATAACAATAATTTGTCAAAAGAAATCATTGTCGGGTCGTCAGAGGGGGTATAGAGGGATTTTTCATTTTCAAAATTACCTCAAAATCAAATATGACTTGGCACGCATCTTGGTGGGCTGCAGAATATCCATTTCCATCTGAATAACAATAATTCGTCAATGGAAATCATTGACAGGTCGTTAGAGGGGGTATAGAGGGATTTTTCATTATCAAAATTACCCCAAAATCAAATATGACTTGGCACGCAACATGGTGGGGTACAGAATAATCATTTCCATCTCAATAACAATAATTTGTCAAAAGAAATCATTGTTGGGTCGTCAGAGGGGGTATAGAGGGATTTTTCATTTTCAAAATTACCTCAAAATCAAATATGACTTGGCACGCATCATAGTGGGCTGCAGAATATCCATTTCCATCTGAATAATAATAATTCGTCAATACAAAATCATTGACGGGTCGTTAGAGGGGGTATAGAGGGATTTTTCATTATCAAAACGACTTCAAAATTCAAATAAGGCTTGCATCATAGTAGGGTGCAAAACAACCATTACCATCTAAAAAACAATAATTCGTCAACAGAAATCATTGTCGGGTCGTCAGAGGGAGTATAGAGGGATTTTTCATTTTCAAAATGACTTCAAAAATCAAATATGACTTGGCACGCATGATGGTGGGGTACAGAATAACCATTTTCATCTCAATAACAATAATTTGTCGAAAGAAATCATTGTCGGGTCGTCACAGGGGGTATAGAGGGATTTCTCATTATCAAAATTACCCCAAAATCAAATATGACTTGGCACGCAACATGGTGGGGTACAGAATATTCATTTCCATCTCAATAACAATAATTTGTCAAAAGAAATCATTGTCGGGTCGTCAGAGGGGGTATAGAGGGATTTCTCATTTTCAAAATTACCTCAAAATCAAATATGACTTGGCACGCATCATGGTGGGCTGCAGAATATCAATTTCCATCTGAATGAGAATAATTCGTCAACAGAAATCATTGTCGGGTCGTCAGAGGGGGTATAGAAGGATTTTTCATTTTCAAAATGACTTCAAAAATCAAATATGACTTGGCACGCATCATAGGGGGATACAGAATATCCATTTCCATCTCTATAAAAATAATTTGTCAACAGAAATCATTGTCGGGACGTCAGAGGGGGTATCGAGGGATTTCTCATTTTCAAAATTACCTCAAAATCTAATATGACTTGGCACGCATCATGGTGGGGTGCAGAATATCCATTTCCATCTGAATATCAATATTTAGTCAACAGAAATCATTGACGGGTCGTCAGACGGGGTATAGAGGGATTTTTCATTTTCAAAATTACCTCAAAATCTAATATGACTTGGCACGCATCATGGTGGGGTGCAGAATATCAATTTCCATCTGAATGAGAATAATTCGTCAACAGAAATCATTGACGGGTCGTTAGAGGGGTTATAGAGGGATTTTTCATTTTCAAAATGACTTCTAAAATCAAATATGACTTGGCACGCATCATGGTGGGGTACAGAATATCCATTTCCATCTCAATAACGATAAATTGTCAACAGAAATCATTGTCGTGTCGTCAGAGGGGGTATGGAGGGAATTTTCATTTTCAAAATTACCTCAAAATCAAATATGACTTGGCACGCATCATGGTGGGGTGCAGAATATCAATTTCCATCTGAATGAGAATAATTCGTCAACAGATATCATTGTCGGGTCGTCAGAGGGATTATAGAGGGATTTTTCATTTTCAAAATGACTTCAAAAATCAAATATGACTTGGCACGCATGATGGTGGGGTACAGAATAACCATTTTCATCTCAATAACAATAATTTGTCGAAAGAAATCATTGTCGGGTCGTCACAGGGGGTATAGAGGGATTTCTCATTATCAAAATTACCCCAAAATCAAATATGACTTGGCACGCAACATGGTGGGGTACAGAATATTCATTTCCATCTCAATAACAATAATTTGTCAAAAGAAATCATTGTCGGGTCGTCAGAGGGGGTATAGAGGGATTTCTCATTTTCAAAATTACCTCAAAATCAAATATGACTTGGCACGCATCATGGTGGGCTGCAGAATATCCATTTTCTTCTGAATAACAATAATTCGTCAATGGAATTCATTGACGGGTCGTTAGAGGGGGTATAGAGGGATTTTTCATTATCAAAATGACTTCAAAATTCAAATAAGGCTTGGCACGCATCATAGTAGGGTGCAAAACATCCATTTCCATCTGAAAAACAATAATTCTTCAACAGAAATCATTGTCGGGTCGTCAGAGGGGGTATAGAGGGATTTTTCATTTTCAAAATGACTTCAAAAATCAAATATGACTTGGCACGCATCATGGTGGGGTACAGAATATTCATTTCCATCCCAATATCAATAATTTGTCAAAAGAAATCATTGTCGGGTCGTCAGAGGGGGTATAGAGGGATTTTTCATTTTCAAAATTACCTCAAAATCAAATATGACTTGGCACGCATCATGGTGGGCTGCAGAAAATTCATTGCCATCTGAATAACAATAATTCGTCAATGGAAATCATTGACGGCTCGTTAGAGGGGGTATAGAGGGATTTTTCATTATCAAAATGACTTCAAAATTCAAATATGGCTTGGCACGCATAATAGTAGGGTTCAAAATATTCATTTTCATCTGAATAACAATATTTCGTCAACAGAAATCATTGTCGGGTCGTCAGAGGGGGTATAGAGGTATTTTCCATTTTCATAATTACCTCGAAATCAAATATGACTTGGCACGCATCATGGTGGGGTGCAGAATATCCATTTCCATCTAAATAACAATAATTCGTCAACAGATATCATTGACGGGTCGTTAGAGGGGGAATAGAGGGATTTTTCATTATCAAAATGACTTCAAAATTCAAATAAGGCTTGGCACGCATCATAGTAGGGTGCAAAACATCCATTTCCATCTGAAAAACAATAATTCGTCAACAGAAATCATTGTCGGGTCGTCAGAGGGGGTATAGAGGGATTTTTCATTTTCAAAATGACTTCAAAAATCAAATATGACTTGGCACACATCATGGTGGGGTACAGAATATCCATTTCCATCTCTATAAAAATAATTTGTCGACAGATATCATTGTCGGGACGTCAGAGGGGGTATAGAGAGATTTTTCATTTTCAAAATTACCTCAAAATCAAATAGGACTGGGCACGCATCATAGTGGGGTGCAAATCATCCATTCCCAGTTGAATAACAATAATTTGTCAACAGAAATCATTGTCGTGTCGTCAGAGGGGGTATGGAGGGATTTTTCATTTTCAAAATTACCTCAAAATCTAATATGACTTGGCACGCATCATAGTGGAGTGCAGAATATCTATTTCCATCTGGATAACAATAATTTGTACACAGAAATCATTGACGGGTCGTTAGAGGGAGTATAGAGGGATTTTTCATTTTCAAAATTACCTCAAAATCTAATATGACTTGGCACGCATCATGGTGGGGTGCAGAATATCCATTCCCATCTGAATAACAATAATTCCTTAAGATAAATCATTGTCGTGTCGTCAGAGGGGGTATAGAGGGATATTTCATTTTCAAAATTACCCCAAAATCAAATATGACTTGGCACGCAACATGGTGGGGTACACAATATTCATTTCCATCTCAATAACAATAATTTGTCAAAAGAAATCATTGTCGGGTCGTCAGAGGGGGTATAGAGGGATTTTTCATTTTCAAAATTACCTCAAAATCAAATATGACTTGGCACGCATCATGGTGGGCTGCAGAATATCCATTTCCATCTGAATAACAATAATTCGTCAATGGAAATCATTAACAGGTCGTTAGAGGGGGTATAGAGGGATTTTTCATTATCAAAATTACCCCAAAATCAAATATGACTTGGCACGCAACTTAATGGGGTGCAGAATATCCATTTCCATCTGAATAACAATAATTCGTAAACAGAAATCATTGTCGGGTCGTTAGAGGGGGGATACAGGGATTTCTCATTTTCAAAATGACTTCAAAAATCAAATATGACTTGGCACGCATCATGGTGGGGTACAGAATATTCATTTCCATCTCAATAACAATAATTTGTCAACAGAAATCATTGACGGGTCGTTAGAGGGGGAATAGAGGGATTTTTCATTATCAAAATGACTTCAAAATTCAAATAAGGCTTGGCACGCATCATAGTAGGGTGCAAAACATCCATTTCCATCTGAAAAACAATAATTCGTCAACAGAAATCATTGTCGGGTCGTCAGAGGGGGTATAGAGGGATTTTTCATTTTCAAAATGACTTCAAAAATCAAATATGACTTGGCACGCATCATGGTCGGGTACAGAATATCCATTTCCATCTCTATAAAAATAATTTGTCGACAGATATCATTGTCGGGACGTCAGAGGGGGTATAGAGAGATTTTTCATTTTCAAAATTACCTCAAAATCAAATAGGACTGGGCACGCATCATAGTGGGGTGCAAATCATCCATTCCCAACTGAATAACAATAATTTGTCAACAGAAATCATTGTCGTGTCGTCAGAGGGGGTATGGAGTGATTTTTCATTTTCAAAATTACCTCAAAATCTAATATGACTTGGCACGCATCATAGTGGAGTGCAGAATATCTATTTCCATCTGGATAACAATAATTTGTACACAGAAATCATTGACGGGTCGTTAGAGGGAGTATAGAGGGATTTTTCATTTTCAAAATTACCTCAAAATCAAATATGACTTGGCACGCATCATGGTGGGGTGCAGAATATCAATTTCCATCTGAATGAGAATAATTCGTCAACAGATATCATTGTCGGGTCGTCAGAGGGATTATAGAGGGATTTTTCATCTTCAAAATTACCTCAAAATCTAATATGACTTGGCACGCATCATGGTGGGGTGCAGAATATCAATTTCCATCTGAATGAGAATAATTCGTCAACAGAAATCATTGTCGGGTCGTCAGAGGGGGTATAGAGGGATTTTTCATTTTCAAAATGACTTCAAAAATCAAATATGACTTGGCACGCATCATGGTGGGATACAGAATATCCATTTCCATCTCTATAAAAATAATTTGTCAACAGAAATCATTGTCGGGACGTCAGAGGGGGTATAGAGGGATTTTTCATTTTCAAAATAACCTCAAAATCAAATAGGACTTGGCACGCATCATAGTGGGGTGCAGAACATCCATTCCCATCTGAATAACAGTAATTCGTCAACAGAAATCATTGTCGTGTCGTCAGAGGGGGTATCGAGGGATTTTTCATTTTCAAAATTACCTCAAAATCTAATATGACTTGGCACGCATCAAGGTGGGGTGCAGAATATCCATTTCCATCTGAATATCAATAATTAGTCAACAGAAATCATTGACGGGTCGTCAGACGGGGTATAGAGGGATTTTTCATTTTCAAAATTACCTCAAAATCTAATATGACTTGGCACGCATCATGGTGGGGTGCAGAATATCAATTTCTATCTGAATGAGAATAATTCGTCAACAGAAATCATTGACGGGTCGTTAGAGGGGTTATAGAGGGATTTTTCATTTTCAAAATGACTTCTAAAATCAAATATGACTTGGCACGCATCATGGTGGGTTACAGAATATTCATTTCCATCTCAATAACGATAAATTGTCAACAGAAATCATTGTCGTGTCGTCAGAGGGGGTATGGAGGGAATTTTCATTTTCAAAATTACCTCAAAATCAAATATGACTTGGCACGCATCATGGTGGGGTGCAGAATATCAATTTCCATCTGAATGAGAATAATTCGTCAACAGATATCATTGTCGGGTCGTCAGAGGGATTATAGAGGGATTTTTCATTTTCAAAATGACTTCAAAAATCAAATATGACTTGGCACGCATCATGGTGGGGTACAGAATATCCATTTCCATCTCTATAAAAATAATTTGTCAACAGAAATCATTGTCGGGACGTCAGACGGGGTATAGAGGGATTTTTCATTTTCAAAATTACCTCAAAATCTAATATGACTTGGCACGCATCATGGTGGGGTGCAGAATATCCATTTCCATCTGAATATCAATAATTAGTCAACAGAAATCATTGACGGGTCGTCAGACGGGGTATAGAGGGATTTTTCATTATCAAAATTACATCAAAATCAAATATGACTTGGCACGCATCATGGTGGGGTGCAGAATATCCATTTCCATCTGAATAACAATAATTCGTCAACAGAAGTCATTGACGGGTCGTTAGAGGGGGCATAGAGGGATTTTTCATTTTCAAAATTACTTCAAAAATCAAATATGACTTGGCACGTATCATAGTGGAGCGCATAATATCCATTTTCATCTAAATAACAATAATTCGTGAACAGAAATAATTTTCGGGTCGTCAGAGGGGGTATAGAGGGATTTTTCATTATCAAAATGACTTCATAAATCAAATATGACTTGGCACGCATCATAGTGGGGTGCAAAACATGCATTTCCATCCAAATATCAATAATTCGTCAACAGAAATCATTTTCGGGTCGTCAGAGGGGGTATAGAGGGATTTTTCATTATCAAAATGACTTCATAAATCAAATATGACTTGGCACGCATCATAGTGGGGTGCAAAACATGCATTTCCAACCAAATAACAATAATTCGTCAACAGAAATCATTTTCGGGTCGTCAGAGAGGGAATAGAGGGATTTTTCATTTTCAAAATGACTTCAAAAATCAAATATGACTTGGCACGCATCATGGTGGGGTGCAGAATATCTATTTCCATCTGAATAACAATAATTCGTAAACAGAAATCATTGACGGGTCGTTAGAGGGGGTAGAGAGGGATTTTTCATTTTCAAAATGACTTCAAAAATCAAATATGACTTGGCACGCATCATGGTGGGGTACAGAATATCCATTTCCATCTTTATAAAAATAAATTGTCTACAGAAATCATTGTCGGGTCGTCAGAGAGGGAATAAAGGGATTTTTCTTTATCAAAATGACTTCAAAAATCAAATATGACTTGGCACGCATCATAGTGGGGTGCAAAACATGCATTTTCATCTAAATAACGATAATTTGTCAACAGAAATCATTGTCGGGACGTCAGAGGGGGTATAGAGGGATTTTTCATTATCAAAATAACCTCAAAATCAAATATGACTTGGCACGCATCATGGTGGGGTGCAGAATATCTATTTCCATCTGAATAACAATAATTCGTAAACAGAAATCATTGTCGGGTCGTCAGAGAGGGAATAGAGGGATTTTTCATTTTCAAAATGACTTCAAAAATCAAAAATGACTTGGCACGCATCATGGTGGGGTGCAGAATATCCATTCCCATCTGAATAACAACAATTCCTCAAGTTAAATCATTGTCGTGTCGTCAGAGGGGGTATAGAGGGATATTTCATTTTCAAAATTACCCCAAAATCAAATATGACTTGGCACGCAATATGGTGGGGTACACAATATTCATTTCCATCTCAATAACAATAATTTGTCAAAAGAAATCATTGTCGGGTCGTCAGAGGGGGTATAGAGGGATTTTTCATTTTCAAAATTACCTCAAAATCAAATATGACTTGGCACGCCTCATGGTGGGCTGCAGAATATCCATTTCCATCTGAATATCAATAATTCGTCAATGGAAATCATTGACAGGTCGTTAGAGGGGGTATAGGAGATATTTCATTATCAAAATTACCCCAAAATCAAATATGACTTGGCACGCATCATGGTGGGGTACAGAATATTCATTTCCATCTCAATAACAATGATTTGTCAAAAGAAATCATTGTCGGGTCGTCAGAGGGGGTATAGAGGGATTTTTCATTTTCAAAATTTCATCAAAATCAAATATGACTTGGCACGCATCATGGTGAAGTGCAGAATATCCATTTCCATCTGAATAACAATAATTCGTCAACTGAAGTCATTGACGGGTCGTTAGAGGGGGCAAAGAGGGATTTTTCATTTTCAAAATTACTTCAAAAATCAAATATGACTTGGCACGTATCATAGTGGAGTGCATAATATCCATTTTCATCTAAATAACAATAATTCGTCAACAGAAATCATTGTCGGGTCGTCAGAGAGGGAATAGAGGGATTTTTCATTTTCAAAATGACTTCAAAAATCAAATATGACTTGGCACGCATCATGGTGGGGTGCAGAATATCTATTTCCATCTCAATAACAATAAATTGTACACAGAAATCATTGACGGGTCGTTGGAGGGGGTATAGAGGGATTTTTCATTTTCAAAATTACCTCATAATCAAATATGACTTGGCACGCATTATAATGGGGTGCAGAATATCAATTCCCATCTGAATAACAATAATTCGTCAACAGAAATCATTGACGGGTCGTTAGAGGGGTTATAGAGGGATTTTTCATTTTCAAAATGACTTCTAAAATCAAATATGACTTGGCACGCATCATGGTGGGGTACAGAATATCCATTTCCATCTCAATAACGAAAAATTGTCAACAGAAATCATTGTCGTGTCGTCAGAGGGGGTATGGAGGGAATTTTCATTTTCAAAATTACCTCAAAATCAAATATGACTTGGCACGCATCATGGTGGGGTGCAGAATATCAATTTCCATCTGAATGAGAATAATTCGTCAACAGAAATCATTTTCGGGTCGTCAGAGGGATTATAGAGGGATTTTTCATTTTCAAAATTACCTCAAAATCTAATATGACTTGGCACGCATCATGGTGGGGTGCAGAATATCAATTTCCATCTGAATGAGAATAATCGTCAACAGAAATCATTGTCGGGTCGTCAGAGGGGGAATAGAGGGATTTTTCATTTTCAAAATGACTTCAAAAATCAAATATGACTTGGCACGCATCATGGTGGGGTACAGAATATCCATTTCTATCTCTATAAAAATAATTTGTCAACAGAAATCATTGTCGGGACGTCAGAGGGGGTATAGAGGGATTTTTCATTTTCAAAATTACCTCAAAATCTAATATGACTTGGCACGCATCATGGGGGGGTGCAGAATATCCATTTCCATCTGAATATCAATAATTAGTCAACAGAAATCATTGACGGGTCGTTAGAGGGGGCATTGAGGGATTTTTCATTTTGAAAATTACTTCAAAAATCAAATATGACTTAGCACGCATCACAGTGGGGTGCAAAACATGCATTTCCATCCAAATAACAATAATTCGTCAACGGAAATCATTGTCGGGTCGTCAGAGAGGGAATAGAGGGATTTTTCATTTTCAAAATGACTTCAAAAATCAAATATGACTTGGCACGCATCATGGTGGGTGCAGAATATCTATTTCCATCTGAATAACAATAATTCGTAAACAGAAATCATTGACGGGTCGTTAGAGGGGGTAGAGAGGGATTTTTCATTTTCAAAATGACTTCAAAAATCAAATATGACTTGGCACGCATCATGGTGGGGTACAGAATATCCATTTCCATCTTTATAAAAATAAATTGTCTACAGAAATCATTGTCGGGTCGTCAGAGAGGGAATAAAGGGATTTTTCTTTATCAAAATGACTTCAAAAATCAAATATGACTTGGCACGCATCATAGTGGGGTGCAAAACATGCATTTTCATCTAAATAACGATAATTTGTCAACAGAAATCATTGTCGGGACGTCAGAGGGGGTATAGAGGGATTTTTCATTATCAAAATAACCTCAAAATCAAATATGACTTGGCACGCATCATGGTGGGGTGCAGAATATCTATTTCCATCTGAATAACAATAATTCGTAAACAGAAATCATTGTCGGGTCGTCAGAGAGGGAATAGAGGGATTTTTCATTTTCAAAATGACTTCAAAAATCAAAAATGACTTGGCACGCATCATGGTGGGGTGCAGAATATCCATTCCCATCTGAATAACAACAATTCCTCAAGTTAAATCATTGTCGTGTCGTCAGAGGGGGTATAGAGGGATATTTCATTTTCAAAATTACCCCAAAATCAAATATGACTTGGCACGCAATATGGTGGGGTACACAATATTCATTTCCATCTCAATAACAATAATTTGTCAAAAGAAATCATTGTCGGGAAGTCAGAGGGGGTATAGAGGGATTTTTCATTATCAAAATAACCTCAAAATAAAATATGACTTGGCACGCATCATGGTGGGGTGCAGAATATCTATTTCCATCTGAATAACAATAATTCGTAAACAGAAATCATTGTCGGGTCGTCAGAGAGGGAATAGAGGGTATTTTCATTTTCTAAATGACTTCAAAAATCAAAAATGACTTGGCACGCATCATGGTGGGGTGCAGAATATCCATTCCCATCTGAATAACGATAATTCGTAAACAGAAATCATTGTCGGGTCGTCAGAGAGGGAATAGAGGGATTTTTCATTTTCAAAATGACTTCAAAAATCAAAAATGACTTGGCACGCATCATGGTGGGGTGCAGAATATCCATTCCCATCTGAATAACAACAATTCCTCAAGTTAAATCACTGTCGTGTCGTCAGAGGGGGTATAGAGGGATATTTCATTATCAAAATAACCTCAAAATAAAATATGACTTGGCACGCATCATGGTGGGGTGCAGAATATCTATTTCCATCTGAATAACAATAATTCGTAAACAGAAATCATTGTCGGGTCGTCAGAGAGGGAATAGAGGGATTTTTCATTTTCTAAATGACTTCAAAAATCAAAAATGACTTGGCACGCATCATGGTGGGGTGCAGAATATCTATTTCCATCTGAATAACAATAATTCGTAAACAGAAATCATTGTCGGGTCGTCAGAGAGGGAATAGAGGGATTTTTCATTTTCAAAATGACTTCAAAAATCAAAAATGACTTGGCACGCATCATGGTGGGGTGCAGAATATCCATTCCCATCTGAATAACAACAATTCCTCAAGTTAAATCATTGTCGTGTCGTCAGAGGGGGTATAGAGGGATATTTCATTTTCAAAATTACCCCAAAATCAAATATGACTTGGCACGCAATATGGTGGGGTACACAATATTCATTTCCATCTCAATAACAATAATTTGTCAAAAGAAATCATTGTCGGGTCGTCAGAGGGGGTATAGAGGGATTTTTCATTTTCAAAATTACCTCAAAATCAAATATGACTTGGCACGCATCATGGTGGGCTGCAGAATATCCATTTCCATCTGAATAACAATAATTCGTCAATGGAAATCATTGACAGGTCGTTAGAGGGGGTATAGGGGATTTTTCATTATCAAAATTACCCCAAAATCAAATATGACTTGGCACGCATCATGGTGGGGTACAGAATATTCATTTCCATCTCAATAACAATGATTTGTCAAAAGAAATCATTGTCGGGTCGTCAGAGGGGGTATAGAGGGATTTTTCATTTTCAAAATTACATCAAAATCAAATATGACTTGGCACGCATCATGGTGAAGTGCAGAATATCCATTTCCATCTGAATAACAATAATTCGTCAACTGAAGTCATTGACGGGTCGTTAGAGGGGGCATAGAGGGATTTTTCATTTTCAAAATTACTTCAAAAATCAAATATGACTTGGCACGTATCATAGTGGAGTGCATAATATCCATTTTCATCTAAATAACAATAATTCGTCAACAGAAATCATTGTCGGGTCGTCAGAGAGGGAATAGAGGGATTTTTCATTTTCAAAATGACTTCAAAAATCAAATATGACTTGGCACGCATCATGGTGGGGTGCAGAATATCTATTTCCATCTCAATAACAATAATTTGTACACAGAAATCATTGACGGGTCGTTGGAGGGGGTATAGAGGGATTTTTCATTTTCAAAATTACCTCATAATCAAATATGACTTGGCACGCATTATAATGGGGTGCAGAATATCAATTCCCATCTGAATAACAATAATTCGTCAACAGAAATCATTGACGGGTCGTTAGAGGGGTTATAGAGGGATTTTTCATTTTCAAAATGACTTCTAAAATCAAATATGACTTGGCACGCATCATGGTGGGGTACAGAATATCCATTTCCATCTCAATAACGAAAAATTGTCAACAGAAATTATTGTCGTGTCGTCAGAGGGGGTATGGAGGGAATTTTCATTTTCAAAATTACCTCAAAATCAAATATGACTTGGCACGCATCATGGTGGGGTGCAGAATATCAATTTCCATCTGAATGAGAATAATTCGTCAACAGAAATCATTTTCGGGTCGTCAGAGGGATTATAGAGGGATTTTTCATTTTCAAAATTACCTCAAAATCTAATATGACTTGGCACGCATCATGGTGGGGTGCAGAATATCAATTTCCATCTGAATGAGAATAATCGTCAACAGAAATCATTGTCGGGTCGTCAGAGGGGGAATAGAGGGATTTTTCATTTTCAAAATGACTTCAAAAATCAAATATGACTTGGCACGCATCATGGTGGGGTACAGAATATCCATTACCATCTCTATAAAAATAATTTGTCAACAGAAATCATTGTCGGGACGTCAGAGGGGGTATAGAGGGATTTTTCATTTTCAATATTATCTCAAAATCAAATAGGACTTGGCACGCATCATAGTGGGGTGCAAAACATCCATTCCCATCTGAATAACAATAATTCGTCGACAGAAATCATTGTCGTGTCGTCAGAGGGGGTATCGAGGGATTTTTCATTTTCAAAATTACCTCAAAATCTAATATGACTTGGCACGCATCATGGGGGGGTGCAGAATATCCATTTCCATCTGAATATCGATAATTAGTCAACAGAAATCATTGACGGGTCGTTAGAGGGGGCATTGAGGGATTTTTCATTTTCAAAATTACTTCAAAAATCAAATATGACTTAGCACGCATCACAGTGGGGTGCAAAACATGCATTTCCATCCAAATAACAATAATTCGTCAACAGAAATCATTGTCGGGTCGTCAGAGAGGGAATAGAGGGATTTTTCATTTTCAAAATGACTTCAAAAATCAAATATGACTTGGCACGCATCATGGTGGGTGCAGAATATCTATTTCCATCTGAATAACAATAATTCGTAAACAGAAATCATTGACGGGTCGTTAGAGGGGGTAGAGAGGGATTTTTCATTTTCAAAATGACTTCAAAAATCAAATATGACTTGGCACGCATCATGGTGGGGTACAGAATATCCATTTCCATCTCTATAAAAATAAATTGTCTACAGAAATCATTGTCGGGTCGTCAGAGAGGGAATAAAGGAATTTTTCATTATCAAAATGACTTCAAAAATCAAATATGACTTGGCACGCATCATAGTGGGGTGCAAAACATGCATTTTCATCTAAATAACAATAATTTGTCAACAGAAATCATTGTCGGGAAGTCAGAGGGGGTATAGAGGGATTTTTCATTATCAAAATAACCTCAAAATAAAATATGACTTGGCACGCATCATGGTGGGGTGCAGAATATCTATTTCCATCTGAATAACAATAATTCGTAAACAGAAATCATTGTCGGGTCGTCAGAGAGGGAATAGAGGGATTTTTCATTTTCTAAATGACTTCAAAAATCAAAAATGACTTGGCACGCATCATGGTGGGGTGCAGAATATCCATTCCCATCTGAATAACAATAATTCCTTAAGATAAATCATTGTCGTGTCGTCAGAGGGGGTATGGATGGATATTTCATTTTCAAAATAACCCCAAAATCAGATATGACTTGGCACGCATCATGGTGGGGTACAGAATATCCATTTCCATCTCTATAAAAATAATTTGTCAACAGAAATCATCGTCGGGACGTCAAAGGGGGTATAGAGGGATTTTTCATTTTCAAAATTACCTCAAAATCAAATAGGACTTGGCACGCATCATAGCGGGGTGCAAAACATCCATTCTCATCTGAATAACAATAATTCTTCAACAGAAAACATTGTCGTGTCGTCAGAGGGGGTATCGAGGGATTTTTCATTTTCAAAATTACCTCAAAATCTAATATGACTTGGCACGCATCATGGTGGGGTGCAGAATATCCATTTCCATCTGAATATCAATAATTAGTCAACAGAAATCATTGACGGGTCGTCAGACGGGGTATAGAGGGATTTTTCATTTTCAAAATTACATCAAAATCAAATATGACTTGGCACGCATCATGGTGGGGTGCAGAATATCCATTTCCATCGGAATAACAATAATTCGTCGACAGAAGTCATTGACGGGTCGTTAGAGGGGGCATAGAGGGATTTTTCATTTTCAAAATTACTTCAAAAATCAAATATGACTTGGCACGCATCATGGTGGAGTACAGAATATCCATTTCCATCTCTATAAAAATAAATTGTCTACAGAAATCATTGTCGGGTCGTCAGAGAGGGAATAAAGGGATTTTTCATTTTCAAAATTACCTCAAAATCAAATATGACTTGGCACGCATCATGGTGGACTGCAGAATACCCATTTCCATCTGAATAACAATAATTCGTCAATGGAAATCATTGACAGGTCGTTAGAGGGGGTATAGAGGGATTTTTCATTATCAAAATTACCCCAAAATCAAATATGACTTGGCACGCAACATGATGGGGTACAGAATATTCATTTCCATCTCAATAACAATGATTTGTCAAAAGAAATCATTGTCGGGTCGTCAGAGGGGGTATAGAGGGATTTTTCATTTTCAAAATTACCTCAAAATCAAATATGACTTGGCATGCATCATGGTGGGCTGCAGAATATCCATTTCCATCTGAATAACAATAATTCGTCAATACAAAATCATTGACGGGTCGTTAGAGGGGGTATAGAGGGATTTTTCATTATCAAAATGACTTCAAAATTCAAATAAGGCTTGGCACGCATCATAGTAGGGTGCAAAACATCCATTTCCATCTGAAAAACAATAATTCGTCAACAGAAATCATTGTCGGGTCGTCAGAGGGGGTAAAGAGGGATTTTTCCTTTTCCAAATGACTTCAAAAATCAAATATGACTTGGCACGCATCATGGCGGGGTACAGAATATTCATTTTCATCTCAATAACAATAATTTGTCAAAAGAAATCATTGTCGGGTCGTCAGAGGGGGTATAGAGGGATATTTCATTTTCAAAATTACTCCAAAATCAAATATGACTTGGCACGCAACATGGTGGGGTACACAATATTCATTTCCATCTCAATAACAATAATTTGTCAAAAGAAATCATTGTCGGGTCGTCAGAGGGGGTATAGAGGGATTTTTCATTTTCAAAATTACCTCAAAATCAAATATGACTTGGCACGCATCTTGGTGGGCTGCAGAATATCCATTTCCATCTGAATAACAATAATTCGTCAATGGAAATCATTGACAGGTCGTTAGAGGGGGTATAGAGGGATTTTTCATTATCAAAATTACCCCAAAATCAAATATGACTTGGCACGCAACATGGTGGGGTACAGAATAATCATTTCCATCTCAATAACAATAATTTGTCAAAAGAAATCATTGTCGGGTCGTCAGAGGGGGTATAGAGGGATTTTTCATTTTCAAAATTACCTCAAAATCAAATATGACTTGGCACGCATCATAGCGGGCTGCAGAATATCCATTTCCATCTGAATAACAATAATTCGTCAATACAAAATCATTGACGGGTCGTTAGAGGGGGTATAGAGGGATTTTTCATTATCAAAACGACTTCAAAATTTAAATAAGGCTTGCATCATAGTAGGGTGCAAAACAACCATTACCATCTAAAAAACAATAATTCGTCAACAGAAATCATTGTCGGGTCGTCAGAGGGAGTATAGAGGGATTTTTCATTTTCAAAATGACTTCAAAAATCAAATATGACTTGGCACGCATGATGGTGGGGTACAGAATAACCATTTTCATCTCAATAACAATAATTTGTCGAAAGAAATCATTGTCGGGTCGTCACAGGGGGTATAGAGGGATTTCTCATTATCAAAATTACCCCAAAATCAAATATGACTTGGCACGCAACATGGTGGGGTACAGAATATTCATTTCCATCTGAATAACAATAATTCGTCAATACAAAATCATTGACGGGTCGTTAGAGGGGGTATAGAGGGATTTTTCATTATCAAAACGACTTCAAAATTCAAATAAGGCTTGCATCATAGTAGGGTGCAAAACAACCATAACCATCTAAAAAACAATAATTCGTCAACAGAAATCATTGTCGGGTCGTCAGAGGGAGTATAGAGGGATTTTTCATTTTCAAAATGACTTCAAAAATCAAATATGACTTGGCACGCATGATGGTGGGGTACAGAATAACCATTTTCATCTCAATAACAATAATTTGTCGAAAGAAATCATTGTCGGGTCGTCACAGGGGGTATAGAGGGATTTCTCATTATCAAAATTACCCCAAAATCAAATATGACTTGGCACGCAACATGGTGGGGTACAGAATATTCATTTCCATCTCAATAACAATAATTTGTCAAAAGAAATCATTGTCGGGTCGTCAGAGGGGGATAGAGGGATTTCTCATTTTCAAAATTACCTCAAAATCAAATATGACTTGGCACGCATCATGGTGGGCTGCAGAATATCCATTTCCTTCTGAATAACAATAATTCGTCAATGGAATTCATTGACGGGTCGTTAGAGGGGGTATAGAGGGATTTTTCATTATCAAAATGACTTCAAAATTCAAATAAGGCTTGGCACGCATCATAGTAGGGTGCAAAACATCCATTTCCATCTGAAAAACAATAATTCTTCAACAGAAATCATTGTCGGGTCGTCAGAGGGGGTATAGAGGGATTTTTCATTTTCAAAATGACTTCAAAAATCAAATATGACTTGGCACGCATCATGGTGGGGTACAGAATATTCATTTCCATCCCAATATCAATAATTTGTCAAAAGAAATCATTGTCGGGTCGTCAGAGGGGGTATAGAGGGATTTTTCATTTTCAAAATTACCTCAAAATCAAATATGACTTGGCACGCATCATGGTGGGCTGCAGAAAATTCATTTCCATCTGAATAACAATAATTCGTCAATGGAAATCATTGACGGCTCGTTAGAGGGGGTATAGAGGGATTTTTCATTATCAAAATGACTTCAAAATTCAAATATGGCTTGGCACGCATAATAGTAGGGTTCAAAATATTCATTTTCATCTGAATAACAATATTTCGTCAACAGAAATCATTGTCGGGTCGTCAGAGGGGGTATAGAGGTATTTTCCATTTTCATAATTACCTCGAAATCAAATATGACTTGGCACGCATCATGGTGGGGTGCAGAATATCCATTTCCATCTAAATAACAATAATTCGTCAACAGAAATCATTGACGGGTCGTTAGAGGGGGAATAGAGGGATTTTTCATTATCAAAATGACTTCAAAATTCAAATAAGGCTTGGCACGCATCATAGTAGGGTGCAAAACATCTATTTCCATCTGAAAAACAATAATTCGTCAACAGAAATCATTGTCGGGTCGTCAGAGGGGGTATAGAGGGATTTTTCATTTTCAAAATGACTTCAAAAATCAAATATGACTTGGCACGCATCATGGTGGGGTACAGAATATCCATTTCCATCTCTATAAAAATAATTTGTCGACAGATATCATTGTCGGGACGTCAGAGGGGGTATAGAGAGATTTTTCATTTTCAAAATTACCTCAAAATCAAATAGGACTGGGCACGCATCATAGTGGGGTGCAAATCATCCATTCCCAGTTGAATAACAATAATTTGTCAACAGAAATCATTGTCGTGTCGTCAGAGGGGGTATGGAGGGATTTTTCATTTTCAAAATTACCTCAAAATCTAATATGACTTGGCACGCATCATAGTGGGGTGCAGAATATCAATTTCCATCTGAATGAGAATAATTCGTCAACAGAAATCATTGACGGGTCGTTAGAGGGGTTATAGAGGGATTTTTCATTTTGAAAATGACTTCTAAAATCAAATATGACTTGGCACGCATCATGGTGGGGTACAGAATATCCATTTCCATCTCAATAACGATAAATTGTCAACAGAAATCATTGTCGTGTCGTCAGAGGGGGTATGGAGGGAATTTTCATTTTCAAAATTACCTCAAAATCAAATATGACTTGGCACGCATCATGGTGGGGTGCAGAATATCAATTTCCATCTGAATGAGAATAATTCGTCAACAGATATCATTGTCGGGTCGTCAGAGGGATTATAGAGGGATTTTTCATTTTCAAAATGACTTCAAAAATCAAATATGACTTGGCACGCATCATGGTGGGGTACAGAATATCCATTTCCATCTCTATAAAAATAATTTGTCAACAGAAATCATTGTCGGGACGTCAGAGGGGGTATAGAGGGATTTTTCATTTTCAAAATTACCTCAAAATCAATTAGGACTTGGCACGCATCATAGTGGGGTGCAAAACATCCATTCCCGTCTGATTAACAATAATTTGTCAACAGAAATCATTGTCGTGTCGTCAGAGGGGGTATCGAGGGATTTTTCATTTTCAAAATTACCTCAAAATCTAATATGACTTGGCACGCATCATGGTGGGGTACAGAATATCCATTCCCATCTGAATAACAATAATTCCTTTAGATAAATCATTGTCGTGTCGTCAGAGGGGGTATAGAGGGATATTTCATTTTCAAAATTACCCCAAAATCAAATATGACTTGGCACGCAACATGGTGGGGTACACAATATTCATTTCCATCTCAATAACAATAATTTGTCAAAAGAAATCATTGTCGGGTCGTCAGAGGGGGTATAGAGGGATTTTTCATTTTCAAAATTACCTCAAAATCAAATATGACTTGGCACGCATCATGGTGGGCTGCAGAATATCCATTTCCATCTGAATAACAATAATTCGTCAATGGAAATCATTAACAGGTCGTTGGAGGGGGTATAGAGGGATTTTTCATTATCAAAATTACCCCAAAATCAAATATGACTTGGCACGCAACTTAATGGGGTGCAGAATATCCATTTCCATCTGAATAACAATAATTCGTAAACAGAAATCATTGTCGGGTCGTTAGAGGGGGGATACAGGGATTTCTCATTTTCAAAATGACTTCAAAAATCAAATATGACTTGGCACGCATCATGGTGGGGTACAGAATATTCATTTCCATCTCAATAACAATAATTTGTCAACAGAAATCATTGACGGGTCGTTAGAGGGGGAATAGAGGGATTTTTCATTATCAAAATGACTTCAAAATTCAAATAAGGCTTGGCACGCATCATAGTAGGGTGCAAAACATCCATTTCCATCTGAAAAACAATAATTCGTCAACAGAAATCATTGTCGGGTCGTCAGAGGGGGTATAGAGGGATTTTTCATTTTCAAAATGACTTCAAAAATCAAATATGACTTGGCACGCATCATGGTGGGGTACAGAATATCCATTTCCATCTCTATAAAAATAATTTGTCGACAGATATCATTGTCGGGACGTCAGAGGGGGTATAGAGAGATTTTTCATTTTCAAAATTACCTCAAAATCAAATAGGACTGGGCACGCATCATAGTGGGGTGCAAATCATCCATTCCCAACTGAATAACAATAATTTGTCAACAGAAATCATTGTCGTGTCGTCAGAGGGGGTATGGAGTGATTTTTCATTTTCAAAATTACCTCAAAATCTAATATGACTTGGCACGCATCATAGTGGGGTGCAGAATATCCATATCCATCTGAATATCAATAATTAGTCAACAGAAATCATTGACGGGTCGTCAGACGGGGTATAGAGGGATTTTTCATTTTCAAAATTACCTCAAAATCTAATATGACTTGACACGCATCATGGTGGGGTGCAGAATATCAATTTCCATCTGAATGAGAATAATTCGTCAACAGAAATCATTGACGGGTCGTTAGAGGGGTTATAGAGGGATTTTTCATTTTCAAAATGACTTCTAAAATCAAATATGACTTGGCACGCATCATGGTGGGTTACAGAATATTCATTTCCATCCCAATAACGATAAATTGTCAACAGAAATCATTGTCGTGTCGTCAGAGTGGGTATGGAGGGAATTTTCATTTTCAAAATTACCTCAAAATCAAATATGACTTGGCACGCATCATGGTGGGGTGCAGAATATCAATTTCCATCTGAATGAGAATAATTCGTCAACAGATATCATTGTCGGGTCGTCAGAGGGATTATAGAGGGATTTTTCATCTTCAAAATTACCTCAAAATCTAATATGACTTGGCACGCATCATGGTGGGGTGCAGAATATCAATTTCCATCTGAATGAGAATAATTCGTCAACAGAAATCATTGTCGGGTCGTCAGAGGGGGTATAGAGGGATTTTTCATTTTCAAAATGACTTCAAAAATCAAATATGACTTGGCACGCATCATGGTGGGATACAGAATATCCATTTCCATCTCTATAAAAATAATTTGTCAACAGAAATCATTGTCGGGACGTCAGAGGGGTTATAGAGGGATTTTTCATTTTCAAAATAACTTCAAAATCAAATAGGACTTGGCACGCATCATAGTGGGGTGCAGAACATACATTCCCATCTGAATAACAGTAATTCGTCAACAGAAATCATTGTCGTGTCGTCAGAGGGGGTATCGAGGGATTTTTCATTTTCAAAATTACCTCAAAATCTAATATGACTTGGCACGCATCATGGTGGGGTGCAGAATATCCATATCCATCTGAATATCAATAATTAGTCAACAGAAATCATTGACGGGTCGTCAGACGGGGTATAGAGGGATTTTTCATTTTCAAAATTACCTCAAAATCTAATATGACTTGACACGCATCATGGTGGGGTGCAGAATATCAATTTCCATCTGAATGAGAATAATTCGTCAACAGAAATCATTGACGGGTCGTTAGAGGGGTTATAGAGGGATTTTTCATTTTCAAAATGACTTCTAAAATCAAATATGACTTGGCACGCATCATGGTGGGTTACAGAATATTCATTTCCATCTCAATAACGATAAATTGTCAACAGAAATCATTGTCGTGTCGTCAGAGTGGGTATGGAGGGAATTTTCATTTTCAAAATTACCTCAAAATCAAATATGACTTGGCACGCATCATGGTGGGGTGCAGAATATCAATTTCCATCTGAATGAGAATAATTCGTCAACAGATATCATTGTCGGGTCGTCAGAGGGATTATAGAGGGATTTTTCATTTTCAAAATGACTTCAAAAATCAAATATGACTTGGCACGCATCATGGTGGGGTACAGAATATCCATATCCATCTCTATAAAAATAATTTGTCAACAGAAATCATTGTCGGGACGTCAGACGGGGTATAGAGGGATTTTTCATTTTCAAAATTACCTCAAAATCAATTAGGACTTGGCACGCATCATAGTGGGGTGCAAAACATCCATTCCCATCTGAATAACAATAATTCGTCAACAGAAATCATTGTCGTGTCGTCAGAGGGGGTATCGAGGGATTTTTCATTTTCAAAATTACCTCAAAATCTAATATGACTTGGCACGCATCATGGTGGGGTGCAGAATATCCATTTCCATCTGAATATCAATAATTAGTCAACAGAAATCATTGACGGGTCGTCAGACGGGGTATAGAGGGATTTTTCATTATCAAAACTACATCAAAATCAAATATGACTTGGCACGCATCATGGTGGGGTGCAGAATATCCATTTCCATCTGAATAACAATAATTCGTCAACAGAAGTCATTGACGGGTCGTTAAAGGGGACATAGAGGGATTTTTCATTTTCAAAATTACTTCAAAAATCAAATATGACTTGGCACGTATCATAGTGGAGCGCATAATATCCATTTTCATCTAAATAACAATAATTCGTGAACAGAAATAATTTTCGGGTCGTCAGAGGGGGTATAGAGGGATTTTTCATTATCAAAATGACTTCATAAATCAAATATGACTTGGCACGCATCATAGTGGGGTGCAAAACATGCATTTCCAACCAAATAACAATAATTCGTCAACAGAAATCATTTTCGGGTCGTCAGAGAGGGAATAGAGGGATTTTTCATTTTCAAAATGACTTCAAAAATCAAATATGACTTGGCACGCATCATGGTGGGGTGCAGAATATCTATTTCCATCTGAATAACAATAATTCGTAAACAGAAATCATTGACGGGTCGTTAGAGGGGGTAGAGAGGGATTTTTCATTTTCAAAATGACTTCAAAAATCAAATATGACTTGGCACGCATCATGGTGGGGTACAGAATATCCATTTCCATCTTTATAAAAATAAATTGTCTACAGAAATCATTGTCGGGTCGTCAGAGAGGGAATAAAGGGATTTTTCATTATCAAAATGACTTCAAAAATCAAATATGACTTGGCACGCATCATAGTGGGGTGCAAAACATGCATTTTCATCTAAATAACGATAATTTGTCAACAGAAATCATTGTCGGGACGTCAGAGGGGGTATAGAGGGATTTTTCATTATCAAAATAACCTCAAAATCAAATATGACTTGGCACGCATCATGGTGGGGTGCAGAATATCTATTTCCATCTGAATAACAATAATTCGTAAACAGAAATCATTGTCGGGTCGTCAGAGAGGGAATAGAGGGATTTTTCATTTTCAAAATGACTTTAAAAATCAAAAATGACTTGGCACGCATCATGGTGGGGTGCAGAATATCCATTCCCATCTGAATAACAACAATTCCTCAAGTTAAATCATTGTCGTGTCGTCAGAGGGGGTATAGACGGATATTTCATTTTCAAAATTACCCCAAAATCAAATATGACTTGGCACGCAATATGGTGGGGTACACAATATTCATTTCCATCTCAATAACAATAATTTGTCAAAACAAATCATTGTCGGGTCGTCAGAGGGGGTATAGAGGGATTTTTCATTTTCAAAATTACCTCAAAATCAAATATGACTTGGCACGCCTCATGGTGGGCTGCAGAATATCCATTTCCATCTGAATAACAATAATTCGTCAATGGAAATCATTGACAGGTCGTTAGAGGGGGTATAGGGGATATTTCATTATCAAAATTACCCCAAAATCAAATATGACTTGGCACGCATCATGGTGGGGTACAGAATATTCATTTCCATCTCAATAACAATGATTTGTCAAAAGAAATCATTGTCGGGTCGTCAGAGGGGGTATAGAGGGATTTTTCATTTTCAAAATTTCATCAAAATCAAATATGACTTGGCACGCATCATGGTGAAGTGCAGAATATCCATTTCCATCTGAATAACAATAATTCGTCAACTGAAGTCATTGACGGGTCGTTAGAGGGGGCATAGAGGGATTTTTCATTTTCAAAATTACTCAAAAATCAAATATGACTTGGCACGTATCATAGTGGAGTGCATAATATCCATTTTCATCTAAATAACAATAATTCGTCAACAGAAATCATTGTCGGGTCGTCAGAGAGGGAATAGAGGGATTTTTCATTTTCAAAATGACTTCAAAAATCAAATATGACTTGGCACGCATCATGGTGGGGTGCAGAATATCTATTTCCATCTCAATAACAATAATTTGTACACAGAAATCATTGACGGGTCGTTGGAGGGGGTATAGAGGGATTTTTCATTTTCAAAATTACCTCATAATCAAATATGACTTGGCACGCATTATAATGGGGTGCAGAATATCAATTCCCATCTGAATAACAATAATTCGTCAACAGAAATCATTGACGGGTCGTTAGAGGGGTTATAGAGGGATTTTTCATTTTCAAAATGACTTCTAAAATCAAATATGACTTGGCACGCATCATGGTGGGGTACAGAATATCCATTTCCATCTCAATAACGAAAAATTGTCAACAGAAATCATTGTCGTGTCGTCAGAGGGGGTATGGAGGGAATTTTCATTTTCAAAATTACCTCAAAATCAAATATGACTTGGCACGCATCATGGTGGGGTGCAGAATATCAATTTCCATCTGAATGAGAATAATTCGTCAACAGAAATCATTTTCGGGTCGTCAGAGGGAATATAGAGGGATTTTTCATTTTCAAAATTACCTCAAAATCTAATATGACTTGGCACGCATCATGGTGGGGTGCAGAATATCAATTTCCATCTGAATGAGAATAATCGTCAACAGAAATCATTGTCGGGTCGTCAGAGGGGGAATAGAGGGATTTTTCATTTTCAAAATGACTTCAAAAATCAAATATGACTTGGCACGCATCATGGTGGGGTACAGAATATCCATTTCCATCTCTATAAAAATAATTTGTCAACAGAAATCATTGTCGGGACGTCAGAGGGGGTATAGAGGGATTTTTCATTTTCAAAATTACCTCAAAATCAAATAGGACTTGGCACGCATCATAGTGGGGTGCAAAACATCCATTCCCATCTGAATAACAATAGTTCGTCGACAGAAATCATTGTCGTGTCGTCAGAGGGGGTATCGAGGGATTTTTCATTTTCAAAATTACCTCAAAATCTAATATGACTTGGCACGCATCATGGGGGGGTGCAGAATATCCATTTCCATCTGAATATCAATAATTAGTCAACAGAAATCATTGACGGGTCGTTAGAGGGGGCATTGAGGGATTTTTCATTTTCAAAATTACTTCAAAAATCAAATATGACTTAGCACGCATCACAGTGGGGTGCAAAACATGCATTTCCATCCAAATAACAATAATTCGTCAACAGAAATCATTGTCGGGTCGTCAGAGAGGGAATAGAGGGATTTTTCATTTTCAAAATGACTTCAAAAATCAAATATGACTTGGCACGCATCATGGTGGGTGCAGAATATCTATTTCCATCTGAATAACAATAATTCGTAAACAGAAATCATTGACGGGTCGTTAGAGGGGGTAGAGAGGGATTTTTCATTTTCAAAATGACTTCAAAAATCAAATATGACTTGGCACGCATCATGGTGGGGTACAGAATATCCATTTCCATCTCTATAAAAATAAATTGTCTACAGAAATCATTGTCGGGTCGTCAGAGAGGGAATAAAGGAATTTTTCATTATCAAAATGACTTCAAAAATCAAATATGACTTGGCACGCATCATAGTGGGGTGCAAAACATGCATTTTCATCTAAATAACAATAATTTGTCAACAGAAATCATTGTCGGGAAGTCAGAGGGGGTATAGAGGGATTTTTCATTATCAAAATAACCTCAAAATAAAATATGACTTGGCACGCATCATGGTGGGGTGCAGAATATCTATTTCCATCTGAATAACAATAATTCGTAAACAGAAATCATTGTCGGGTCGTCAGAGAGGGAATAGAGGGTATTTTCATTTTCTAAATGACTTCAAAAATCAAAAATGACTTGGCACGCATCATGGTGGGGTGCAGAATATCCATTCCCATCTGAATAACAATAATTCGTAAACAGAAATCATTGTCGGGTCGTCAGAGAGGGAATAGAGGGATTTTTCATTTTCAAAATGACATCAAAAATCAAAAATGACTTGGCACGCATCATAGTGGGGTGCAGAATATCCATTCCCATCTGAATAACAACAATTCCTCAAGTTTAATCATTGTCGTGTCGTCAGAGGGGGTATAGAGGGATATTTCATTATCAAAATAACCTCAAAATAAAATATGACTTGGCACGCATCATGGTGGGGTGCAGAATATCTATTTCCATCTGAATAACAATAATTCGTAAACAGAAATCATTGTCGGGTCGTCAGAGAGGGAATAGAGGGATTTTTCATTTTCTAAATGACTTCAAAGATCAAAAATGACTTGGCACGCATCATGGTGGGGTGCAGAATATCTATTTCCATCTGAATAACAATAATTCGTAAACAGAAATCATTGTCGGGTCGTCAGAGAGGGAATAGAGGGATTTTTCATTTTCAAAATGACTTCAAAAATCAAAAATGACTTGGCACGCATCATGGTGGGGTGCAGAATATCCATTCCCATCTGAATAACAACAATTCCTCAAGTTAAATCATTGTCGTGTCGTCAGAGGGGGTATAGAGGGATATTTCATTTTCAAAATTACCCCAAAATCAAATATGACTTGGCACGCAATATGGTGGGGTACACAATATTCATTTCCATTTCAATAACAATAATTTGTCAAAAGAAATCATTGTCGGGTCGTCAGAGGGGGTATAGAGGGATTTTTCATTTTCAAAATTACCTCAAAATCAAATATGACTTGGCACGCATCATGGTGGGCTGCAGAATATCCATTTCCATCTGAATAACAATAATTCGTCAATGGAAATCATTGACAGGTCGTTAGAGGGGGTATAGGGGATTTTTCATTATCAAAATTACCCCAAAATCAAATATGACTTGGCACGCATCATGGTGGGGTACAGAATATTCATTTCCATCTCAATAACAATGATTTGTCAAAAGAAATCATTGTCGGGTCGTCAGAGGGGGTATAGAGGGATTTTTCATTTTCAAAATTACATCAAAATCAAATATGACTTGGCACGCATCATGGTGAAGTGCAGAATATCCATTTCCATCTGAATAACAATAATTCGTCAACTGAAGTCATTGACGGGTCGTTAGAGGGGGCATAGAGGGATTTTTCATTTTCAAAATTACTTCAAAAATCAAATATGACTTGGCACGTATCATAGTGGAGTGCATAATATCCATTTTCATCTAAATAACAATAATTCGTCAACAGAAATCATTGTCGGGTCGTCAGAGAGGGAATAGAGGGATTTTTCATTTTCAAAATGACTTCAAAAATCAAATATGACTTGGCACGCATCATGGTGGGGTGCAGAATATCTATTTCCATCTCAATAACAATAATTTGTACACAGAAATCATTGACGGGTCGTTGGAGGGGGTATAGAGGGATTTTTCATTTTCAAAATTACCTCATAATCAAATATGACTTGGCACGCATTATAATGGGGTGCAGAATATCAATTCCCATCTGAATAACAATAATTCGTCAACAGAAATCATTGACGGGTCGTAAGAGGGGTTATAGAGGGATTTTTCATTTTCAAAATGACTTCTAAAATCAAATATGACTTGGCACGCATCATGGTGGGGTACAGAATATCCATTTCCATCTCAATAACGAAAAATTGTCAACAGAAATTATTGTCGTGTCGTCAGAGGGGGTATGGAGGGAATTTTCATTTTCAAAATTACCTCAAAATCAAATATGACTTGGCACGCATCATGGTGGGGTGCAGAATATCAATTTCCATCTGAATGAGAATAATTCGTCAACAGAAATCATTTTCGGGTCGTCAGAGGGATTATAGAGGGATTTTTCATTTTCAAAATTACCTCAAAATCTAATATGACTTGGCACGCATCATGGTGGGGTGCAGAATATCAATTTCCATCTGAATGAGAATAATCGTCAACAGAAATCATTGTCGGGTCGTCAGAGGGGGAATAGAGGGATTTTTCATTTTCAAAATGACTTCAAAAATCAAATATGACTTGGCACGCATCATGGTGGGGTACAGAATATCCATTTCCATCTCTATAAAAATAATTTGTCAACAGAAATCATTGTCGGGACGTCAGAGGGGGTATAGAGGGATTTTTCATTTTCAAAATTACCTCAAAATCAAATAGGACTTGGCACGCATCATAGTGGGGTGCAAAACATCCATTCCCATCTGAATAACAATAATTCGTCGACAGAAATCATTGTCGTGTCGTCAGAGGGGGTATCGAGGGATTTTTCATTTTCAAAATTACCTCAAAATCTAATATGACTTGGCACGCATCATGGGGGGGTGCAGAATATCCATTTCCATCTGAATATCAATAATTAGTCAACAGAAATCATTGACGGGTCGTTAGAGGGGGCATTGAGGGATTTTTCATTTTCAAAATTATTTCAAAAATCAAATATGACTTAGCACGCATCACAGTGGGGTGCAAAACATGCATTTCCATCCAAATAACAATAATTCGTCAACAGAAATCATTGTCGGGTCGTCAGAGAGGGAATAGAGGGATTTTTCATTTTCAAAATGACTTCAAAAATCAAATATGACTTGGCACGCATCATGGTGGGTGCAGAATATCTATTTCCATCTGAATAACAATAATTCGTTAACAGAAATCATTGACGGGTCGTTAGAGGGGGTAGAGAGGGATTTTTCATTTTCAAAATGACTTCAAAAATCAAATATGACTTGGCACGCATCATGGTGGGGTACAGAATATCCATTTCCATCTCTATAAAAATAAATTGTCTACAGAAATCATTGTCGGGTCGTCAGAGAGGGAATAAAGGAATTTTTCATTATCAAAATGACTTCAAAAATCAAATATGACTTGGCACGCATCATAGTGGGGTGCAAAACATGCATTTTCATCTAAATAACAATAATTTGTCAACAGAAATCATTGTCGGGAAGTCAGAGGGGGTATAGAGGGATTTTTCATTATCAAAATAACCTCAATATGAAATATGACTTGGCACGCATCATGGTGGGGTGCAGAATATCTATTTCCATCTGAATAACAATAATTCGTAAACAGAAATCATTGTCGGGTCGTCAGAGAGGGAATAGAGGGATTTTTCATTTTCTAAATGACTTCAAAAATCAAAAATGACTTGGCACGCATCATGGTGGGGTGCAGAATATCCATTCCCATCTGAATAACAATAATTCCTTAAGATAAATCATTGTCGTGTCGTCAGAGGGGGTATGGATGGATATTTCATTTTCAAAATAACCCCAAAATCAGATATGACTTGGCACGCATCATGGTGGGGTACAGAATATCCATTTCCATCTCTATAAAAATAATTTGTCAACAGAAATCATCGTCGGGACGTCAGAGGGGGTATAGAGGGATTTTTCATTTTCAAAATTACCTCAAAATCAAATAGGACTTGGCACGCATCATAGTGGGGTGCAAAACATCCATTCTCATCTGAATAACAATAATTCTTCAACAGAAATCATTGTCGTGTCGTCAGAGGGGGTATCGAGGGATTTTTCATTTTCAAAATTACCTCAAAATCTAATATGACTTGGCACGCATCATGGTGGGGTGCAGAATATCCATTTCCATCTGAATATCAATAATTAGTCAACAGAAATCATTGACGGGTCGTCAGACGGGGTATAGAGGGATTTTTCATTTTCAAAATTACATCAAAATCAAATATGACTTGGCACGCATCATGGTGGGGTGCAGAATATCCATTTCCATCGGAATAACAATAATTCGTCGACAGAAGTCATTGACGGGTCGTTAGAGGGGGCATAGAGGGATTTTTCATTTTCAAAATTACTTCAAAAATCAAATATGACTTGGCACGCATCATGGTGGAGTACAGAATATCCATTTCCATCTCTATAAAAATAAATTGTCTACAGAAATCATTGTCGGGTCGTCAGAGAGGGAATAAAGGGATTTTTCATTTTCAAAATTACCTCAAAATCAAATATGACTTGGCACGCATCATGGTGGACTGCAGAATACCCATTTCCATCTGAATAACAATAATTCGTCAATGGAAATCATTGACAGGTCGTTAGAGGGGGTATAGAGGGATTTTTCATTATCAAAATTACCCCAAAATCAAATATGACTTGGCACGCAACATGATGGGGTACAGAATATTCATTTCCATCTCAATAACAATGATTTGTCAAAAGAAATCATTGTCGGGTCGTCAGAGGGGGTATAGAGGGATTTTTCATTTTCAAATTTACCTCAAAATCAAATATGACTTGGCACGCATCATGGTGGGCTGCAGAATATCCATTTCCATCTGAATAACAATAATTCGTCAATACAAAATCATTGACGGGTCGTTAGAGGGGGTATAGAGGGATTTTTCATTATCAAAATGACTTCAAAATTCAAATAAGGCTTGGCACGCATCATAGTAGGGTGCAAAACATCCATTTCCATCTGAAAAACAATAATTCGTCAACAGAAATCATTGTCGGGTCGTCAGAGGGGGTAAAGAGGGATTTTTCCTTTTCAAAATGACTTCAAAAATCAAATATGACTTGGCACGTATCATGGCGGGGTACAGAATATTCATTTTCATCTCAATAACAATAATTTGTCAGAAGAAATCATTGTCGGGTCGTCAGAGGGGGTATAGAGGGATTTCTCATTATCAAAATTACCCCAAAATCAAATATGACTTGGCACGCAACATGGTGGGGTACAGAATATTCATTTCCATCTCAATAACGATAATTTGTCAAAAGAAATCATTGTCGGGTCGTCAGAGGGGGTATAGAGGGATTTCTCATTTTCAAAATTACCTAAAAATCAAATAAGACTTGGCACGCATCATGGTGGGCTGCAGAATATCCATTTCCATCTGAATAACAATAATTCGTCAATGGAAATCATTGACGGGTCGTTAGAGGGGGATAGAGGGATTTTTCATTATCAAAATGACTTCAAAATTCAAATAAGGCTTGGCACGCATTATAGTAGGTTGCAAAACATCCATTTCCATCTAAAAAACAATAATTCGTCAAAAGAAATCATTGTCGGGTCGTCAGAGGGGGTATAGAAGGATTTTTCGTTTTCAAAATGACTTCAAAAATCAAATATGACTTGGCACGTATCATGGTGGGGTACAGAATATTCATTTCCATCTCAGTAACAATAATTTGTCAAAAGAAATCATTGTCGGGTCGTCAGAGGGGGTATAGAGGGATTTTTAATTTTCAAAATCACCTCAAAATCAAATATGACTTGGCACGCATCATGGTGGGCTGCAGAAATTTTTTTTCCATCTGAATAACAATAATTCGTCAATGGAAATCATTGACGGCTCGTTAGAGGGGGTATAGAGGGATTTTTCATTATCAAAATGACTTCAAAATTCAAACAAGGCTTGGCACGCATAATAGTAGGGTGCAAAATATTCATTTTCATCTGAATAACAATATTTCGTCAACAGAAATCATTGTCGGGTCGTCAGAGGGGGTATAGAGGGATTTTTCATTTTCAAAATTACCTCAAAATCAAATATGACTAGGCACGCATCATGGTGGGGTGCAAAGTATCCATGTCCATCTAGATAACAATAATTCGTCAACATAAATCATTGTCGTGTCGTCATAGGGGGTATGGAGGGATTTTTCATTTTCAATATTTCTTCAAAAATCTAATATGACTTGGCACGCATCATGGTGGGCTGCAGAATATCCATTTCTATCTGAATAACAATAATTCGTTAACAGAAATCATTGTCGGGTCGTTAGAGGGAGTATAGAGGGATTTTTCATTTTCAAAATTACCTCCAAATCAAATATGACTTGGCACGCAACTTGGTGGGTTGCAGAATACCCATTTCCATCTGAATAACAATAATTCGTCAATGGAAATCATTGACAGGTCGTTAGAGGGGGTATAGAAGGATTTTTCATTATCAAAATTACCCCAAAATCAAATATGATTTGGCACGCAACATGATGGGGTACAGAATATTCATTTCCATCTCAATTACAATGATTTGTCAAAAGAAATCATTGTCGGGTCGTCAGAGGGGGTATAGAGGGATTTTTCATTTTCAAAATTACCTCAAAATCAAATATGACTTGGCACGCATCATGGTGGGCTGCAGAATATCCATTTCCATCTGAATAACAATTATTCGTCAATACAAAATCATTGACGGGTCGTTAGAGGGGGTATAGAGGGATTTTTAATTATCAAAATGACTTCAAAATTCAAATAAGGCTTGGCACGCATCATTGTAGGGTGCAAAACATCCATTTCCATCTGAAAAACAATAATTCGTCAACAGAAATCATTGTCGGGTCGTCAGAGGGGGTAAAGAGGGATTTTTCATTTTCAAAATGACTTCAAAAATCAAATATGACTTGGCACGCATCATGGTGGGGTACAGAATATTCATTTTCATCTCAATAACAATAATTTGTCAGAAGAAATCATTGTCGGGTCGTCAGAGGGGGTATAGAGGGATTTCTCATTATCAAAATTACCCCAAAATCAAATATGACTTGGCACGCAACATGGTGGGGTACAGAATATTCATTTCCATCTCAATAACGATAATTTGTCAAAAGAAATCATTGTCGGGTCGTCAGAGGGGGTATAGAGGGATTTCTCATTTTCAAAATTACCTCAAAATCAAATAAGACTTGGCACGCATCATGGTGGGCAGCAGAATATCCATTTCCATCTGAATAACAATAATTCGTCAATGGAAATCATTGACGGGTCGTTAGAGGGGGTATAGAGGGATTTTTCATTATCAAAATGACTTCAAAATTCAAATAAGGCTTGGCACGCATCATAGTAGGTTGCAAGACATCCATTTCCATCTGAAAAACAATAATTCGTCAACAGAAATCATTGTCGGGTCGTCAGAGGGGGTATAGAGGGATTTTTCATTTTCAAAATGACATCAAAAATCAAATATGACTTGGCACGCATCATGGTGGGGTACAGAATATTCATTTCCATCTCAATAACAATAATTTGTCAAAAGAAATCATTGTCGGGTCGTCAGAGGGGGTATAGAGGGATTTTTCATTTTCAAAATTACCTCAAAATCAAATATGACTTGGCACGCATGATGGTGGGCTGCAGAAAATTTTTTTCCATCTGAATAACAATAATTCGTCAATGGAAATCATTGACGGCTCGTTGGAGGGGGTATAGAGGGATTTTTCATTATCAAAATGACTTCAAAATTCAAACAAGGCTTGGCACGCATAATAGTAGGGTGCAAAATATTCATTTTCATCTGAATAACAATATTTCGTCAACAGAAATCATTGTCGGGTCGTCAGAGGGGGTATAGAGGGATTTTTCATTTTCAAAATTACCTCAAAATCAAATATGACTAGGCACGCATCATGGTGGGGTGCAAAGTATCCATGTCCATCTAGATAACAATAATTCGTCAACAGAAATCATTGTCAGGTCGTCAGAGGGGGTATAGAGGGAATTTTCAATTTCAAAATGACTTCAAAAATCAAATATGACTTGGCACGCATCATGGTGGGGTGCAGAATATCCATTTCCATCTCGATAACAATAATTTGTCAACAGAAATCATTGTCAGGTCGTCAGAGGGGGTATAGAGGGATTTTTCATTATCAAAATGACTTCAAAAATCAAATATGACTTGGCTCGCATCATGGTGAGGTACAGAATATCCATTTCCATCTCGATAACAATAATTTGTCAACAGAAATCATTGTCGGGACGTCAGAGGGGGTATAGAGGGATTTTTAATTTTCAAAATTACCTCAAAATCTAATATGACTTGGCACGCATCATGGTAGGGTGCAGAATATCCATTTTCATCTGAATAACAATAATTCGTCAACAGAAATCATTGTCGGGTCGTCAGAGGGGGTATAGAGTGATTTTTCATTTTCAAATTGACTTCAAAAATCAAATATGTCTAGGCACGCATCATGGTGGGATACAGAATATTCATTTCCATCTCAATAACAATAATTTGTCAAAAGAAATCATTGTAGAGTCGTCAGAGGGGGTATAGAGGGATTTTTCATTTTCAAAATTACCTCAAAATCAAATATGACATGGCACGCAACATGGTGGGCTGCAGAATATCCATTTCCATCTGAATAACAATAATTCGTCAACAGAAATCATTGACGGGTCGTTAGAGGGGGTATAGAGGGATTTTTCATTATCAAAATGACTTCATAATACAAATATGGCTTGGCACGCATCATAGTAAGGTGCAAAACATCCATTTCCATCTGAAAAACAATAATTCGTCAACAGAAATCATTGTCAGGTCGTCAGAGGGGGTATAGAGGGAATTTTCAATTTCAAAATGACTTTAAAAATCAAAAATGACTTGGCACGCATCATGGTGGGGTGCAGAATATCCATTTCTATCTGAATAACAATAATTCGTCAACAGAAATCATTGACGGGTCGTTAGAGGGGGTATAGAGGGATTTTTCATTTTCAAAATTACCTCAAAATCAAATATGACTTGGCACGCATCATGGTGGGGTGCAGAATCTCCATTTCTATCTGAATAACATCAATTTGTCAACAGAAATCATTGTCGGGTCGTCAGAGGTGGTAAAGAGGGATTTGTCATTTTCAAAATCACTTCAAAAATCTAATATAACTAGGCACGCATCATGGTGGGGTGCAAAGTATCCATGTCCATCTGAATAACAATAATTCGTCAACATAAATCATTGTCGTGTCGTCATAGGGGGTATGGAGGGATTTTTCATTTTCAATATTTCTTCAAAAATCTAATATGACTTGGCACGCATCATGGAGGGCTGCAGAATATCCATTTCTATCTGAATAACAATAATTCGTTAACAGAAATCATTGTCGGGTCGTTAGAGGGGGTATAGAGGGATTTTTCATTTTCAAAATTACCTCCAAATCAAATATGACTTGGCACACAACTTGGTGGGGTGCAGAATATCCATTTCCATCTGAATAACAATAATTCGTCAACAGATATCATTGTCGGGTCATTAAAGAGGGGATACAGGGATTTTTCTTTTTCTATATTTCTTCAAAAATCTAATATGACTAGGCACTCATCATGGTGGGGTACAGAATATCCATTTTCATCTCAATAACAATAATTTGTAAATATAAATCATTGTCGTGTCGTCAGAGGGGGCATAGAGGGATTTTTCATTTTCAAAATCACCTCAAAATCAAATATCACTTTGCACGCAACATAGTGGGGTGCAGAATATCCATTTCCATCTGAATAACAATAATTTGTCAACAGAAATCATTGTCAGGTCGTTAGAAGGGGTATAGAGGGATTCTTCATTTTCAAAATTACCCCAAAATCAAATATGACTTGGCACGCAACATGGTGAAGTGCAGAATATCCATTTCCATCTGTATAACAATAATTCGTCAACAGAAATCATTGTCGGGTCGTTGAAGGGGGTATACAGGGATTTTTCATTTTCAATATTTCTTCAAAAAGCTAATATGACTTGGCACGCATCATGGTAGGGTGCAGAAAATCCCTTTCTATCTGAATAACAATAATTCGTCAACAGAAATCATTGTCGGGTCGTGAGAGGTGGTATAGAGGGATTTTTCATTTTCAAAATGACTTCAAAAATCAAATATGACTTGGCACGCATCATGATGGGGTACAGAATATCCATTTCCATCTCAACAACAATAACTTGTCAACAGAAATCATTGTCGGGACGTCAGAGGGGGTATAGAGGGATTTTTCATTTTCAAAATTACCTCAAAATCAAATATGACTTGGCACGCATCATGGTGGGCTGCAGAATATCCATTTCCATCTGAATAACAATTATTCGTCAACAGAAATCATTGACGGGTCGTTAGAGGGGGTATAGAGGGATTTCTCATTATCAATATTTCTTCAAAAATCTAATATGACTTGGCACGCATCATGGTGGGGTGCATAATATCCATTTTCATCTGAATAACAATAATTCGTCAACATAAATTATTGTCGGGTCGTCAGAGGGGGTTAAAGAGATTTTTCATTTTCAAAAATACTTCAAAAATCAAATATGACTTGGCACGTATCATAGTGGAGTGCATAATATCCATTTTCATCTAAATAACAATAATTCGTCAACAGAAATCATTTTCGGGTCGTCAGAGGGGGTATAGAGGGATTTTTCATTATCAAAATGACTTCATAAATCAAATATGTTTTGGCACGCATCATAGTAGGGTGCAAAACATGCATTTCCATCCAAATAACAATAATTCGTCAACAGAAATCATTGTCGGGTCGTCAGAGAGGGAATAGAGGGATTTTTCATTTTCAAAATGACTTCAAAAATCAACTATGACTTGGCACGCATCATGGTGGGGTGCAGAATATCTATTTCCATCTGAATAACAATAATTCGTAAACAGAAATCATTGACGGGTCGTTAGAGGGGGTAGAGAGGGATTTTTCAATTTCAAAATGACTTCAAATATCAAATATGACTTGGCACGCATCATGGTGGAGTACAGAATATCCATTTCCATCTCTATAAAAATAAATTGTCTACAGAAATCATTGTCGGGTCGTCAGAGAGGGAATAAAGGGATTTTTCATTATCAAAATGACTTCAAAAATCAAATATGACTTGGCACGCATCATAGTGGGGTGCAAAACATGCAATTTCATCTAAATAACAATAATTTGTCAACAGAAATCATTGTCGGGACGTCAGAGGGGGTATAGAGGGATTTTTCATTGTCAAAATAACCTCAAAATCAAAAATGACTTGGCACGCATCATGGTGGGGTGCAGAATATCCATTACCATCTGAATAACAATAATTCCTCAAGATAAATCATTGTCGTGTCGTCAGAGGGGGTATAGAGGGATATTTCATTTTCAAAATTACCCCAAAATCAAATATGACTTGGCACGCAACATGGTGGGGTACACAATATTCATAACCATCTCAATAACAATAATTTGTCAAAAGAAATCATTGTCGGGTCGTCAGAGGGGGTATAGAGGGATTTTTCATTTTCAAAATTACCTCAAAAACAAATATGACTTGGCACGCATCATGGTGGGCTGCAGAATTTCCATTTCCATCTGAATAACAATAATTCGTCAATGGAAATCATTGACAGGTCGTTAGAGGGGGTATAGAGGGATTTTTCATTATCAAAATTACCCCAAAATCAAATATGACTTGGCACGCATCATGGTGGGGTACAGAATATTCATTTCCATCTCAATAACAATAATTTGTCAAAAGAAGTCATTGTCGGGTCGTCAGAGGGGGTATAGAGGGTTTTTTCATTTTCAAAATTACCTCAAAATCAAATATGACTTGGCACGCATCATGGTGGGCTGCAGAATATCCATTTCCATCTGAATAACAATAATTCGTCAATGGAAATCATTGACAGGTCGTTAGAGGGGGTATAGAGGGATTTTTCATTATCAAAATTACCCCAAAATCAAATATGACTTGGCACGCAACATGGTGGGGTACAGAATATTCATTTCCATCTCAATAACAATGATTTGTCAAAAGAAATCATTGTCGGGTCGTCAGAGGGGGTATAGAGTGATTTTTCATTTTCAAAATTACCTCAAAATCAAATATGACTTGGCACGCATCATGGTGGGCTGCAGAATATCCATTTCCATCTGAATAACAATAATTCGTCAAAACAAAATCATTGACGGGTCGTTAGAGGGGGTATAGAGGGATTTTTCATTATCAAAATGACTTCAAAATTCAAATAAAGCTTGGCACGCATCATAGTAGGGTGCAAAACATCCATTTCCATCTGAAAAACAATAATTCGTCAACAGAAATCATTGTCGGGTCGTCAGAGGGGGTATAGAGGGATTTTTCATTTTCAAAATGACTTCAAAAATCAAATATGACTTGGCACGCATCATGGTGGGGTACAGAATATTCATTTTCATCTCAATAACAATAATTTGTCAGAAGAAATCATTGTCGGGTCGTCAGAGGGGGTATAGAGGGATTTTTCATTTTCAAAATTACCTCAAAATCAAATATGACTTGGCACGCATCATGGTGGGTTGCAGAATATCTATTTCCATCTGAATAACAATAATTCGTAAACAGAAGTCATTGACGGGTCGTTAGAGGGGGTATAGAGGGATTTTTCATTATCAATATTTCTTCAAAAATCTAATATGACTTGGCACGCATCATGGTGGGGTGCATAATATCCACTTTCATCTAAATAACAATAATTCGTCAACATAAATTATTGTCGGGTCGTCAGAGGGGGTTAAAGAGATTTTTCATTTTCAAAATTACTTCAAAAATCAAATATAACTTGACACGCATCATAGTAGGGTGCAAAATATTCATTTCCATCTGATTAACAATAATTCGTCAACAGAAATCATTGTCGGGTCGTCAGAGGTGGTATAGAGGGATTTTTCATTAACAAAACGACTTCATAAATAAAATATGACTTGGCACGCATCATGATGGGGTACAGAATATCCATTTCCATCTCAACAACAATAACTTGTCAACAGAAATCATTGACGAGACGTCAGAGGGGGTATAGAGGGATTTTTCATTTTCAAAATTACCTCAAAATCAAATATGACTTGGCTCGCATCATGGTGGGGTACAAAATATCCATTTTCATCTGAATAACAATAATTCGTCAACGTAAATCATTGACGGGTCGTCAGAAGGGTATAGGGGGATTTTTCATTTTCAAAATTACCTCAAAATCAAATATGACTTGGCACGCATCATGGTGGGCTGCAGAATATCCATTTCCATCTGAATAACAATAATTCGTCAACAGAAATCATTGACGAGTCGTTAGAGGGGGTATAGAGGGATTTCTCATTATCAATATTTCTTCAAAAATCTAATATGACTTGGCACGCATCATGGTGGGGTGCATAATATCCATTTTCATCTAAATAACAATAATTCGTCAACATAAATTATTGTCGGGTCGTCAGAGGGGGTTAAAGAGATTTTTCATTTTCAAAATTACTTCAAAAATCAAATATGACTTGGCACGTATCATAGTGGAGTGCATAATATCCATTTTCATCTAAATAACAATAATTCGTCAACAGAAATCATTTTCGGGTCGTCAGAGGGGGTATAGAGGGATTTTTCATTATCAAAATGACTTCATAAATCAAATATGACTTGGCACGCATCATAGTGGGGTGCAAAACATGCATTTCCATCCAAATAACAATAATTCGTCAACAGAAATCATTGTCGAGTCGTCAGAGAGGGAATAGAGGGATTTTTCATTTTCAAAATAACTTCAAAAATCAACTATGACTTGGCACGCATCATGGTGGGGTGCAGAATATCTATTTCCATCTGAATAACAATAATTCGTAAACAGAAATCATTGACGGGTCGTTAGAGGGGGTAGAGAGGGATTTTTCATTTTCAAAATGACTTCAAATATCAAATATGACTTGGCACGCATCTTGGTGGAGTACAGAATATCCAATTCCATCTCTATAAAAATAAATTGTCTACACAAATCATTGTCGGGTCGTCAGAGAGGGAATAAAGGGATTTTTCATTATCAAAATGACTTCAAAAATCAAATATGACTTGGCACGCATCATAGTGGGGTGCAAAACATGCAATTTCATCTAAATAACAATAATTTGTCAACAGAAATCATTGTCGGGACGTCAGAGGGGGTATAGAGGGATTTTTCATTGTCAAAATAACCTCAAAATCAAATATGACTTGGCACGCATCATGGTGGGGTGCAGAATATGTATTTCCATCTGATTAACAATAATTCGTAAACAGAAATCATTGTCGGGTCGTCAGAGAGGGAATAGAGGGATTTTTCATTTTCAAAATGACTTCAAAAATCAAAAATGACTTGGCACGCATCATGGTGGGGTGCAGAATATCCATTCCCATCTGAATAACAATAATTCCTTAAGATAAATCATTGTCGTGTCGTCAGAGGGGGTATAGAGGGATATTTCATTTTCAAAATTACCCCAAAATCAAATATGACTTGGCACGCAACATGGTGGGGTACACAATATTCATAACCATCTCAATAACAATAATTTGTCAAATGAAATCATTGTCGGGTCGTCAGAGGGGGTATAGAGGGATTTTTCATTTTCAAAATTACCTCAAAAACAAATATGACTTAGCACGCATCATGGTGGGCTGCAGAATATCCATTTCCATCTGAATAACAATAATTCGTCAATGGAAATCATTGACAGGTCGTTAGAGGGGGTATAGAGGGATTTTTCATTATCAAAATTACCCCAAAATCAAATATGACTTGGCACGCATCATGGTGGGGTACAGAATATTCATTTCCATCTCAATAACAATAATTTGTCAAAAGAAATCATTGTCGGGTCGTCAAAGGGGGTATAGAGGGTTTTTTCATTTTCAAAATTACCTCAAAATCAAATATGACTTGGCACGCATCATGGTGGGCTGCAGAATATCCATTTCCATCTGAATAACAATAATTCGTCAAAACAAAATCATTGACGGGTCGTTAGAGGGGGTATAGAGGGACTTTTCATTATCAAAATGACTTCAAAATTCAAATAAGGCTTGGCACGCATCATAGTAGGGTGCAAAACATCCATTTCCATCTGAAAAACAATAATTCGTCAACAGAAATCATTGTCGGGTCGTCAGAGGGGGTATAGAGGGATTTTTCATTTTCAAAATGACTTCAAAAATCAAATATGACTTGGCACGCATCATGGTGGGGTACAGAATATTCATTTTCATCTCAATAACAATAATTTGTCAAAAGAAATCATTGTCGGGTCGTCAGAGGGGGTTTAAAAGGATTTCTCATTATCAAAATTACCCCAAAATCAAATATGACTTGGCACGCAACATGGTGGGGTACAGAATATTCATTTCCATCTCTATAACAATAAGTTGTCAAAAGAAATCATTGTCGGGTCGTCAGAGGGGGTATAGAGGGATTTCTCATTTTCAAAATTACCTCAAAATCAAATAAGACTTGGCACGCATCATGGTGGGCTGCAGAATATCCATTTCCATCTGATTATCAATAATTCGTCAATGGAAATCATTGACGGGTCGTTAGAGGGGGTATAGATGGATTTTTCATTATCAAAATGACTTCAAAATTCAAATAAGGCTTGGCACGAATCATAGTAGGTTGCAAAACATCCATTTCCATCTGAAAAACAATAATTCGTCAACAGAAATCATTGTCGGGTCGTCAGAGGGGGTATAGAGGGATTTTTCATTTTCAAAATGACTTCAAAAATCAAATATGACTTGGCACGCATCATGGTGGGGTACAGAATATTCATTTCCATCTCAATAACAATAATTTGTCAAAAGAAATCATTGTCGGGTCGTCAGAGGGGGTATAGAGGGATTTTTCATTTTCAAAATTTCCTCAAAATCAAATATGACTTGGCACGCATCATGGTGGGCTGCAGAAAATTTATTCCCATCTGAATAACAATAATTCGTCAATGGAAATCATTGACGGCTCGTTAGAGGGGGTATAGAGGGATTTTTTAATATCAACATGACTTCAAAATTCAAACAAGGCTTGGCACGCATAATAGTAGGGTGCAAAATATTCATTTTCATCTGAATAACAATATTTCGTCAACAGAAATCATTGTCGGGTCGTCAGAGGGGGTATAGTGGGATTTTTCATTTTCAAAATTACCTCAAAATCAAATATGACTAGGCACGCATCATGGTGGGGTGCAAAGTATCCATGTCCATCTAGATAACAATAATTCGTCAACATAAATCATTGTCGTGTCGTCATAGGGGGTATGGAGGGATTTTTAATTTTCAATATTTCTTCAAAAATCTAATATGACTTGGCACGCATCATGGTGGGCTGCAGAATATCCATTTCTATCTGAATAACAATAATTCGTTAACAGAAATCATTGTCGGGTCGTTAGAGGGAGTAAAGAAGGATTTTTCATTTTCAAAATTACCTCCAAATCAAATATGACTTGGCACGCAACTTGGTGGGGTGCAGAATATCCATTTCCATCTGAATAACAATAATTCGTCAACAGAAATCATTGTCGGGTCATTAGAGAGGGGATACAGGGATTTTTCTTTTTCAATATCTCTTCAAAAATCTAATATGACTTGGCACGCATCATGGTGGGGTGCAGAATATCCATTTCCTTCTGAATAACAATGATTCATCAACAGAAATCATTGTCGGGTCGTCAGAGGGGGTATAGAGGGATTTTTCATTTTCAAAATGACTTCAAAAATCAAATATGACTTGGCACGCATCATGGGGGGGTACAGAATATCCATTTCTATCTGAATAACAATAATTTGTTAACAGAAATCATTGTCGGGTCGTTAGAGGGGGTATAGAGGGATTTTTCATTTTCAAAATTACCTCAAAATCAAATAAGACTTGGCACGCAACTTGATGGGGTGCAGAATATCCATTTCCATCTGAATAACAATAATTCGTCAACAGAAATCATTGTCGGGTCGTTAGAGGGGGATACAGGGATTTCTCATTTTCAAAATGACTTCAAAAATCAAATATGACTTGGCACGCATCATGGTGGGGTACAGAATATTCATTTCCATCTCAATAACAATAATTTGTCAAAAGAAATCATTGTCGGGTCGTCAGAGGGGGTATAGAGGGATTTTTCATTTTCAAAATTACCTCAAAATCAAATATGACTTGGCACGCAACATGGTGGGCTGCAGAATATCCATTTCCATCTGAATAACAATAATTCGTCAACAGAAATCATTGACGGGTCGTTAGAGGGGGTATAGAGGGATTTTTCATTATCAAAATGACTTCAAAATTCAATTATGGCTTGGCACGCATCATAGTAGGGTGCAAAACATCCACTTCCATCTGAAAAACAATAATTCCTCAACAGAAATCATTGTCAGGTCGTCAGAAGGGGTATAGAGGGAATTTTCAATTTCAAAATGACTTCAAAAATCAAATATGACTTGGCACGCATCATGGTGGGGTGCAAAATATCCATTTCCATCTGAATAACAATAATTCGTCAACAGAAATCATTGACGGGTCGTTAGAGGGGGTATAGAGGGATTTTTCATTATCAAAATGACTTCAAAAATCAAATATGACTTGGCTCGCATCATGGTGAGGTACAGAATTTCCATTTCCATCTCGATAACAATAATTTGTCAACAGAAATCATTGTCGGGACGTCAGAGGGGGTATAGAGGGATTTTTAATTTTCAAAATTACCTCAAAATCTAATATGACTTGGCACGCATCATGGTAGAGTGCAGAATATCCATTTTCATCTGAATAATAATAATTCGTCAACAGAAATCATTGTCGGGTCGTCAGAGGGGGTATAGAGTGATTTTTCATTTTCAAAATGACTTCAAAAATCAAATATGTCTAGGCACGCATCATGGTGGGATACAGAATATTCATTTCCATCTCAATAACAATAATTTGTCAAAAGATATCATTGTAGGGTCGTCAGAGGGGGTATAGAGGGATTTTTCATTTTAAAAATTACCTCAAAATCAAATATGACTTGGCACGCAACATGGTGGGCTGCAGAATATCCATTTCCATCTGAATAACAATAATTCGTCAACATAAATTATTGTCGGGTCGTCAGAGGGGGTTAAAGAGATTTTTCATTTTCAAAATTACTTCAAAAATCAAATATGACTAGGCACGCATCATGGTGGGGTGCAAAGTATCCATGTCCATCTAGATAACAATAATTCGTCAACATAAATCATTGTCGTGTCGTCATAGGGGGTATGGAGGGATTTTTCATTTTCAATATTTCTTCAAAAATCTAATATGACTTGGCACGCATCATGGTGGGCTGCAGAATATCCATTTCTATCTGAATAACAATAATTCGTTAACAGAAATCATTGTCGGGTCGTTAGAGGGAGTATAGAGGGATTTTTCATTTTCAAAATTACCTCTAAATCAAATATGACTTGGCACGCAACTTGGTGGGGTGCAGAATATCCATTTCCATCTGAATAACAATAATTCGTCAACAGAAATCATTGTCGGGTCATTAGAGAGAGGGGATACAGGGATTTTTCTTTTTCAATATTTCTTCAAAAATCTAATATGACTTGGCACGCATCATGGAGGGGTGCAAAATATCCATTTCCTTCTGAATAACAATAATTCATCAACAGAAATCATTGTCGGGTCGTCAGAGGGGGTACAGAGGGATTTTTCATTTTCAAAATGACTTCAAAAATCAAATATGACTAGGCACGCATCATGGGGGGGTACATAATATCCATTTCTATCTGAATAACAATAATTCGTTAACAGAAATCATTGTGGGGTCGTTAGAGGGGGTATAGAGGGATTTTTCATTTTCAAAATTACCTCAAAATCAAATAAGACTTGGCACGCAACTTGATGGGGTGCAGAATATTCATTTCCATCTGAATAACAATAATTCGTCAACAGAAATCATTGACGGGTCGTTAGAGGGGGTATAGAGGGATTTTTCATTATCAAAATGACTTCAAGAATCAAATATGACTTGGCTCGCATCATGGTGAGGTACAGAATTTCCATTTCCATCTCGATAACAATAATTTGTCAACAGAAATCATTGTCGGGACGTCAGAGGGGGTATAGAGGGATTTTTAATTTTCAAAATTACCTCAAAATCTAATATGACTTGGCACGCATCATGGTAGAGTGCAGAATATCCATTTTCATCTGAATAATAATAATTCGTCAACAGAAATCATTGTCGGGTCGTCAGAGGGGGTATAGAGTGATTTTTCATTTTCAAAATGACTTCAAAAATCAAATATGTCTAGGCACGCATCATGGTGGGATACAGAATATTCATTTCCATCTCAATAACAATAATTTGTCAAAAGATATCATTGTAGGGTCGTCAGAGGGGGTATAGAGGGATTTTTCATTTTCAAAATTACCTCAAAATCAAATATGACTTGGCACGCAACATGGTGGGCTGCAGAATATCCATTTCCATCTGAATAACAATAATTCGTCAACATAAATTATTGTCGGGTCGTCATAGGGGGTTAAAGAGATTTTTCATTTTCAAAATTACTTCAAAAATCAAATATGACTAGGCACGCATCATGGTGGGGTGCAAAGTATCCATGTCCATCTAGATAACAATAATTCGTCAACATAAATCATTGTCGTGTCGTCATAGGGGGTATGGAGGGATTTTTCATTTTCAATATTTCTTCAAAAATCTAATATGACTTGGCACGCATCATGGTGGGCTGCAGAATATCCATTTTCATCTGAATAATAATAATTCGTCAACAGAAATCATTGTCGGGTCGTCAGAGGGGGTATAGAGTGATTTTTCATTTTCAAAATGACTTCAAAAATCAAATATGTCTAGGCACGCATCATGGTGGGATACAGAATATTCATTTCCATCTCAATAACAATAATTTGTCAAAAGATATCATTGTAGGGTCGTCAGAGGGGGTATAGAGGGATTTTTCATTTTCAAAATTACCTCAAAATCAAATATGACTTGGCACGCATCATGGTGGGCTGCAGAATATCCATTTCCATCTGAATAACAATAATTCGTCAACATAAATTATTGTCGGGTCGTCAGAGGGGGTTAAAGAGATTTTTCATTTTCAAAATTACTTCAAAAATCAAATATGACTAGGCACGCATCATGGTGGGGTGCAAAGTATCCATGTCCTTCTAGATAACAATAATTCGTCAACATAAATCATTGTCGTGTCGTCATAGGGGGTATGGAGGGATTTTTCATTTTCAATATTTCTTCAAAAATCTAATATGACTTGGCACGCATCATGGTGGGCTGCAGAATATCCATTTCCATCTGAATAACAATAATTCGTTAACAGAAATCATTGTCGGGTCGTTAGAGGGAGTATAGAGGGATTTTTCATTTTCAAAATTACCTCTAAATCAAATATGACTTGGCACGCAACTTGGTGGGGTGCAGAATATCCATTTCCATCTGAATAACAATAATTCGTCAACAGAAATCATTGTCGGGTCATTAGAGAGGGGATACAGGGATTTTTCTTTTTCAATATCTCTTCAAAAATCTAATATGACTTGGCACGCATCATGGTGGGGTGCAGAATATCCATTTCCTTCTGAATAACAATGATTCATCAACAGAAATCATTGTCGGGTCGTCAGAGGGGGTATAGAGGGATTTTTCATTTTCAAAATGACTTCAAAAATCAAATATGACTTGGCACGCATCATGGGGGGGTACAGAATATCCATTTCTATCTGAATAACAATAATTTGTTAACAGAAATCATTGTCGGGTCGTTAGAGGGGGTATAGAGGGATTTTTCATTTTCAAAATTACCTCAAAATCAAATAAGACTTGGCACGCAACTTGATGGGGTGCAGAATATCCATTTCCATCTGAATAACAATAATTCGTCAACAGAAATCATTGTCGGGTCGTTAGAGGGGGATACAGGGATTTCTCATTTTCAAAATGACTTCAAAAATCAAATATGACTTGGCACGCATCATGGTGGGGTACAGAATATTCATTTCCATCTCAATAACAATAATTTGTCAAAAGAAATCATTGTCGGGTCGTCAGAGGGGGTATAGAGGGATTTTTCATTTTCAAAATTACCTCAAAATCAAATATGACTTGGCACGCAACATGGTGGGCTGCAGAATATCCATTTCCATCTGAATAACAATAATTCGTCAACAGAAATCATTGACGGGTCGTTAGAGGGGGTATAGAGGGATTTTTCATTATCAAAATGACTTCAAAATTCAATTATGGCTTGGCACGCATCATAGTAGGGTGCAAAACATCCACTTCCATCTGAAAAACAATAATTCGTCAACAGAAATCATTGTCAGGTCGTCAGAAGGGGTATAGAGGGAATTTTCAATTTCAAAATGACTTCAAAAATCAAATATGACTTGGCACGCATCATGGTGGGGTGCAAAATATCCATTTCCATCTGAATAACAATAATTCGTCAACAGAAATCATTGACGGGTCGTTAGAGGGGGTATAGAGGGATTTTTCATTATCAAAATGACTTCAAAAATCAAATATGACTTGGCTCGCATCATGGTGAGGTACAGAATTTCCATTTCCATCTCGATAACAATAATTTGTCAACAGAAATCATTGTCGGGACGTCAGAGGGGGTATAGAGGGATTTTTAATTTTCAAAATTACCTCAAAATCTAATATGACTTGGCACGCATCATGGTAGAGTGCAGAATATCCATTTTCATCTGAATAATAATAATTCGTCAACAGAAATCATTGTCGGGTCGTCAGAGGGGGTATAGAGTGATTTTTCATTTTCAAAATGACTTCAAAAATCAAATATGTCTAGGCACGCATCATGGTGGGATACAGAATATTCATTTCCATCTCAATAACAATAATTTGTCAAAAGATATCATTGTAGGGTCGTCAGAGGGGGTATAGAGGGATTTTTCATTTTAAAAATTACCTCAAAATCAAATATGACTTGGCACGCAACATGGTGGGCTGCAGAATATCCATTTCCATCTGAATAACAATAATTCGTCAACATAAATTATTGTCGGGTCGTCAGAGGGGGTTAAAGAGATTTTTCATTTTCAAAATTACTTCAAAAATCAAATATGACTAGGCATGCATCATGGTGGGGTGCAAAGTATCCATGTCCATCTAGATAACAATAATTCGTCAACATAAATCATTGTCGTGTCGTCATAGGGGGTATGGAGGGATTTTTCATTTTCAATATTTCTTCAAAAATCTAATATGACTTGGCACGCATCATGGTGGGCTGCAGAATATCCATTTCTATCTGAATAACAATAATTCGTTAACAGAAATCATTGTCGGGTCGTTAGAGGGAGTATAGAGGGATTTTTCATTTTCAAAATTACCTCTAAATCAAATATGACTTGGCACGCAACTTGGTGGGGTGCAGAATATCCATTTCCATCTGAATAACAATAATTCGTCAACAGAAATCATTGTCGGGTCATTAGAGAGAGGGGATACAGGGATTTTTCTTTTTCAATATTTCTTTAAAAATCTAATATGACTTGGCACGCATCATGGAGGGGTGCAGAATATCCATTTCCTTCTGAATAACAATAATTCATCAACAGAAATCATTGTCGGGTCGTCAGAGGGGGTACAGAGGGATTTTTCATTTTCAAAATGACTTCAAAAATCAAATATGACTAGGCACGCATCATGGGGGGGTACATAATATCCATTTCTATCTGAATAACAATAATTCGTTAACAGAAATCATTGTGGGGTCGTTAGAGGGGGTATAGAGGGATTTTTCATTTTCAAAATTACCTCAAAATCAAATAAGACTTGGCACGCAACTTGATGGGGTGCAGAATATTCATTTCCATCTGAATAACAATAATTCGTCAACAGAAATCATTGACGGGTCGTTAGAGGGGGTATAGAGGGATTTTTCATTATCAAAATGACTTCAAGAATCAAATATGACTTGGCTCGCATCATGGTGAGGTACAGAATTTCCATTTCCATCTCGATAACAATAATTTGTCAACAGAAATCATTGTCGGGACGTCAGAGGGGGTATAGAGGGATTTTTAATTTTCAAAATTACCTCAAAATCTAATATGACTTGGCACGCATCATGGTAGAGTGCAGAATATCCATTTTCATCTGAATAATAATAATTCGTCAACAGAAATCATTGTCGGGTCGTCAGAGGGGGTATAGAGTGATTTTTCATTTTCAAAATGACTTCAAAAATCAAATATGTCTAGGCACGCATCATGGTGGGATACAGAATATTCATTTCCATCTCAATAACAATAATTTGTCAAAAGATATCATTGTAGGGTCGTCAGAGGGGGTATAGAGGGATTTTTCATTTTCAAAATTATCTCAAAATCAAATATGACTTGGCACGCAACATGGTGGGCTGCAGAATATCCATTTCCATCTGAATAACAATAATTCGTCAACATAAATTATTGTCGGGTCGTCAGAGGGGGTTAAAGAGATTTTTCATTTTCAAAATTACTTCAAAAATCAAATATGACTAGGCACGCATCATGGTGGGGTGCAAAGTATCCATGTCCATCTAGATAACAATAATTCGTCAACATAAATCATTGTCGTGTCGTCATAGGGGGTATGGAGGGATTTTTCATTTTCAATATTTCTTCAAAAATCTAATATGACTTGGCACGCATCATGGTGGGCTGCAGAATATCCATTTCCATCTGAATAACAATAATTCGTTAACAGAAATCATTGTCGGGTCGTTAGAGGGAGTATAGAGGGATTTTTCATTTTCAAAATTACCTCTAAATCAAATATGACTTGGCACGCAACTTGGTGGGGTGCAGAATATCCATTTCCATCTGAATAACAATAATTCGTCAACAGAAATCATTGTCGGGTCATTAGAGAGAGGGGATACAGGGATTTTTCTTTTTCAATATTTCTTCAAAAATCTAATATGACTTGGCACGCATCATGGAGGGGTGCAGAATATCCATTTCCTTCTGAATAACAATAATTCATCAACAGAAATCATTGTCGGGTCGTCAGAGGGGGTACAGAGGGATTTTTCATATTCAAAATGACTTCAAAAATCAAATATGACTTGGCACGCATCATGGGGGGGTACATAATATCCATTTCTATCTGAATAACAATAGTTCGTTAACAGAAATCATTGTGGGGTCGTTAGAGGGGGTATAGAGGGATTTTTCATTTTAAAAATTACCTCAAAATCAAATAAGACTTGGCACGCAACTTGATGGGGTGCAGAATATTCATTTCCATCTGAATAACAATAATTCTTCAACAGAAATCATTGTCGGGTCGTTAGAGGGGGGATACAGGGATTTCTCATTTTCAAAATGACTTCAAAAATCAAATATGACTTGGCACGCATCATGGTGGGGTACAGAATATTCATTTCCATCTCAATAACGATAATTTGTCAAAAGAAATCATTGTCGGGTCGTCAGAGGGGGTATAGAGGGATTTTTCATTTTCAAAATTACCTCAAAATCAAATATGACTTGGCACGCAACATGGTGGGCTGCAGAATATCCATTTCCATCTGAATAACAATAATTCGTCAACAGAAATCATTGACGGGTCGTTAGAGGGGGTATAGAGGGATTTTTCATTATCAAAATGACTTCATAATTCAAATTTGGCTTGGCACGCATCATAGTAGGGTGCAAAACATCCATTTCCATCTGAAAAACAATATTTCGTCAACAGAAATCATTGTCAGGTTGTCAGAGGGGGTATAGAGGGAATTTTCAATTTCAAAATGACTTCAAAAATCAAATTTGACTTGGCTCGCATCATGGTGAGGTACAGAATATCCATTTCCATCTCGATAACAATAATTTGTCAACAGAAATCATTGTCGGGACGTCAGAGGGCGTATAGAGGGATTTTTTATTTTCAAAATTACCTCAAAATCTAATATGACTTGGCACGCATCATGGTAGAGTGCAGAATATCCATTTTCATCTGAATAACAATAATTCGTCTACAGAAATCATTGTCGGGTCGTCAGAGGGGATATAGAGTGATTTTTCATTTTCAAAATGACTTCAAATATCAAATATGTCTAGGCACGCATCATGGTGGGATACAGAATATTCATTTCCATCTCAATAACAATAATTTGTCAAAAGAAATCATTGTAGGGTCGTCAGAGGGGGTATAGAGGGATTTTTCATTTTCAAAATTACCTCAAAATCAAATATGACTTGGCACGCAACATGGTGGGCTGCAGAATATCCATTTCCATCTGAATAACAATAATTCGTCAACATAAATTATTGTCGGGTCGTCAGAGGGGGTTAAAGAGATATTTCATTTTCAAAATTACTTCAAAAATCAAATGTGACTTGGCACGTATCATAGTGGAGTGCATAATATCCATTTTCATCCAAATAACAATAATTCGTCAACAGAAATCATTTTCGGGTCGTCAGAGGGGGTATAGAGGATATTTCATTATCAAAATGACTTCATAAATCAAATATGACTTGGCACGCATCATAGTGGGGTGCAAAACATGCATTTCCATCCAAATAACAATAATTCGTCAAAAGAAATCATTGTCAGGTCGTCAGAGGGGGTATAGAGGGAATTTTCAATTTCAAAATGACTTCAAAAATCAAATATGACTTGGCACGCATCATGGTGGGGTGCAGAATATCCATTTCCATCTGAATAACAATAATTCGTCAACAGAAATCATTGACGGGTCGTTAGAGGGGGTATAGAGGGATTTTTCATTTTCAAAATTACCTCAAAATCAAATATGACTTGGCACGCATCATGGTGGGGTGCAGAATCTCCATTTCTATCTGAATAACATTAATTTGTCAACAGAAATCATTGTCGGGTCGTCAGAGGGATTATAGAGGGATTTTTCATTTTCAAAATTACCTCAAAATCTGATATGACTTGGCACGCATCATGGTGGGATGCAGAATATCCATTTCCATCTGAATATCAATAATTAGTCAACAGAAATCATTGACGGGTCGTCAGACGGGGTATAGAGGGATTTTTCATTTTCAAAATTACATCAAAATCAAATATGACTTGGCACGCATCATGGTGAGGTGCAGAATATCCATTACCATCTGAATAACAATAATTCGTCAACAGAAGTCATTGACGGGTCGTTAGAGGGGGCATAGAGGGATTTTTCATTTTCAAAATTACTTCAAAAATCAAATATGACTTGGCACGTATCATAGCGGAGTGCATAATATCCATTTTCATCTAAATAACAATAATTCGTCAACAGAAATCATTGTCGGGACGTCAGAGGGGGTATAGAGGGATTTTTCATTGTCAAAATAACCTCAAAATCAAATATGACTTGGCACGCATCATGGTGGGGTGCAGAATATGTATTTCCATCTGATTAACAATAATTCGTAAACAGAAATCATTGTCGGGTCGTCAGAGAGGGAATAAAGGGATTTTTCATTATCAAAATGACTTCAAAAATCAAATATGACTTGGCACGCATCATAGTGGGGTGCAAAACATGCAATTTCATCTAAATAACAATAATTTGTCAACAGAAATCATTGTCGGGACGTCAGAGGGGGTATAGAGGGATTTTTCATTGTCAAAATAACCTCAAAATCAAATATGACTTGGCACGCATCATGGTGGGGTGCAGAATATGTATTTCCATCTGATTAACAATAATTCGTAAACAGAAATCATTGTCGGGTCGTCAGAGAGGGAATAGAGGGTTTTTTCATTTTCAAAATGACTTCAAAAATCAAAAATGACTTGGCACGCATCATGGTGGGGTGCAGAATATCCATTCCCATCTGAATAACAATAATTCCTTAAGATAAATCATTGTCGTGTCGTCAGAGGGGGTATAGAGGGATATTTCATTTTCAAAATTACCCCAAAATCAAATATGACTTGGCACGCAACATGGTGGGGTACACAATATTCATAACCATCTCAATAACAATAATTTGTCAAATGAAATCATTGTCGGGTCGTCAGAGGGGGTATAGAGGGAGTTTTCATTTTCAAAATTACCTCAAAAACAAATATGACTTAGCACGCATCATGGTGGGCTGCAGAATATCCATTTCCATCTGAATAACAATAATTCGTCAATGGAAATCATTGACAGGTCGTTAGAGGGGGTATAGAGGGATTTTTCATTATCAAAATTACCCCAAAATCAAATATGACTTGGCACGCATCATGGTGGGGTACAGAATATTCATTTCCATCTCAATAACAATAATTTGTCAAAAGAAATCATTGTCGGGTCGTCAAAGGGGGTATAGAGGGTTTTTTCATTTTCAAAATTACCTCAAAATCAAATATGACTTGGCACGCATCATGGTGGGCTGCAGAATATCCATTTCCATCTGAATAACAATAATTCGTCAAAACAAAATCATTGACGGGTCGTTAGAGGGGGTATAGAGGGACTTTTCATTATCAAAATGACTTCAAAATTCAAATAAGGCTTGGCACGCATCATAGTAGGGTGCAAAACATCCATTTCCATCTGAAAAACAATAATTCGTCAACAGAAATCATTGTCGGGTCGTCAGAGGGGGTATAGAGGGATTTTTCATTTTCAAAATGACTTCAAAAATCAAATATGACTTGGCACGCATCATGGTGGGGTACAGAATATTCATTTTCATCTCAATAACAATAATTTGTCAAAAGAAATCATTGTCGGGTCGTCAGAGGGGGTTTAAAAGGATTTCTCATTATCAAAATTACCCCAAAATCAAATATGACTTGGCACGCAACATGGTGGGGTACAGAATATTCATTTCCATCTCTATAACAATAAGTTGTCAAAAGAAATCATTGTCGGGTCGTCAGAGGGGGTATAGAGGGATTTCTCATTTTCAAAATTACCTCAAAATCAAATAAGACTTGGCACGCATCATGGTGGGCTGCAGAATATCCATTTCCATCTGATTATCAATAATTCGTCAATGGAAATCATTGACGGGTCGTTGGAGGGGGTATAGATGGATTTTTCATTATCAAAATGACTTCAAAATTCAAATAAGGCTTGGCACGAATCATAGTAGGTTGCAAAACATCCATTTCCATCTGAAAAACAATAATTCGTCAACAGAAATCATTGTCGGGTCGTCAGAGGGGGTATAGAGGGATTTTTCATTTTCAAAATGACTTCAAAAATCAAATATGACTTGGCACGCATCATGGTGGGGTACAGAATATTCATTTCCATCTCAATAACAATAATTTGTCAAAAGAAATCATTGTCGGGTCGTCAGAGGGGGTATAGAGGGATTTTTCATTTTCAAAATTTCCTCAAAATCAAATATGACTTGGCACGCATCATGGTGGGCTGCAGAAAATTTATTTCCATCTGAATAACAATAATTCGTCAATGGAAATCATTGACGGCTCGTTAGAGGGGGTATAGAGGGATTTTTTAATATCAACATGACTTCAAAATTCAAACAAGGCTTGGCACGCATAATAGTAGAGTGCAAAATATTCATTTTCATCTGAATAACAATATTTCGTCAACAGAAATCATTGTCGGGTCGTCAGAGGGGGTATAGTGGGATTTTTCATTTTCAAAATTACCTCAAAATCAAATATGACTAGGCACGCATCATGGTGGGGTGCAAAGTATCCATGTCCATCTAGATAACAATAATTCGTCAACATAAATCATTGTCGTGTCGTCATAGGGGGTATGGAGGGATTTTTAATTTTCAATATTTCTTCAAAAATCTAATATGACTTGGCACGCATCATGGTGGGCTGCAGAATATCCATTTCTATCTGAATAACAATAATTCGTTAACAGAAATCATTGTCGGGTCGTTAGAGGGAGTATAGAAGGATTTTTCATTTTCAAAATTACCTCTAAATCAAATATGACTTGGCACGCAACTTGGTGGGGTGCAGAATATCCATTTCCATCTGAATAACAATAATTCGTCAACAGAAATCATTGTCGGGTCATTAGAGAGGGGATACAGGGATTTTTCCTTTTCAATATCTCTTCAAAAATCTAATATGACTTGGCACGCATCATGGTGGGGTGCAGAATATCCATTTCCTTCTGAATAACAATGATTCATCAACAGAAATCATTGTCGGGTCGTCAGAGGGGGTATAGAGGGATTTTTCATTTTCAAAATGACTTCAAAAATCAAATATGACTTGGCACGCATCATGGGGGGGTACAGAATATCCATTTCTATCTGAATAACAATAATTTGTTAACAGAAATCATTGTCGGGTCGTTAGAGGGGGTATAGAGGGATTTTTCATTTTCAAAATTACCTCAAAATCAAATATGACTTGGCACGCAACATGGTGGGCTGCAGAATATCCATTTCCATCTGAATAACAATAATTCGTCAACAGAAATCATTGACGGGTCGTTAGAGGGGGTATAGAGGGATTTTTCATTATCAAAATGACTTCAAAATTCAAATATGGCTTGGCACGCATCATAGTAGGGTGCAAAACATCCACTTCCATCTGAAAAACAATAATTCGTCAACAGAAATCATTGTCAGGTCGTCAGAAGGGGTATAGAGGGAATTTTCAATTTCAAAATGACTTCAAAAATCAAATATGACTTGGCACGCATCATGGTGGGGTGCAAAATATCCATTTCCATCTGAATAACAATAATTCGTCAACAGAAATCATTGACGGGTCGTTAGAGGGGGTATAGAGGGATTTTTCATTATCAAAATGACTTCAAAAATCAAATATGACTTGGCTCGCATCATGGTGAGGTACAGAATTTCCATTTCCATCTCGATAACAATAATTTGTCAACAGAAATCATTGTCGGGACGTCAGAGGGGGTATAGAGGGATTTTTCATTTTCAAAATTACCTCAAAATCAAATATGACTTGGCACGCAACATGGTGGGCTGCAGAATATCCATTTCCATCTGAATAACAATAATTCGTCAACAGAAATCATTGTCGGGTCGTCAGAGGGGGTATAGAGTGATTTTTCATTTTCAAAATGACTTCAAAAATCAAATATGTCTAGGCACGCATCATGGTGGGATACAGAATATTCATTTCCATCTCAATAACAATAATTTGTCAAAAGATATCATTGTAGGGTCGTCAGAGGGGGTATAGAGGGATTTTTCATTTTCAAAATTACCTCAAAATCAAATATGACTTGGCACGCAACATGGTGGGCTGCAGAATATCCATTTCCATCTGAATAACAATAATTCGTCAACATAAATTATTGTCGGGTCGTCAGAGGGGGTTAAAGAGATTTTTCATTTTCAAAATTACTTCAAAAATCAAATATGACTAGGCACGCATCATGGTGGGGTGCAAAGTATCCATGTCCATCTAGATAACAATAATTCGTCAACATAAATCATTGTCGTGTCGTCATAGGGGGTATGGAGGGATTTTTCATTTTCAATATTTCTTCAAAAATCTAATATGACTTGGCACGCATCATGGTGGGCTGCAGAATATCCATTTCCATCTGAATAACAATAATTCGTTAACAGAAATCATTGTCGGGTCGTTAGAGGGAGTATAGAGGGATTTTTCATTTTCAAAATTACCTCTAAATCAAATATGACTTGGCACGCAACTTGGTGGGGTGCAGAATATCCATTTCCATCTGAATAACAATAATTCGTCAACAGAAATCATTGTCGGGTCATTAGAGAGAGGGGATACAGGGATTTTTCTTTTTCAATATTTCTTCAAAAATCTAATATGACTTGGCACGCATCATGGAGGGGTGCAGAATATCCATTTCCTTCTGAATAACAATAATTCATCAACAGAAATCATTGTCGGGTCGTCAGAGGGGGTACAGAGGGATTTTTCATATTCAAAATGACTTCAAAAATCAAATATGACTTGGCACGCATCATGGGGGGGTACATAATATCCATTTCTATCTGAATAACAATAATTCGTTAACAGAAATCATTGTGGGGTCGTTAGAGGGGGTATAGAGGGATTTTTCATTTTCAAAATTACCTCAAAATCAAATAAGACTTGGCACGCAACTTGATGGGGTGCAGAATATTCATTTCCATCTGAATAACAATAATTCTTCAACAGAAATCATTGTCGGGTCGTTAGAGGGGGGATACAGGGATTTCTCATTTTCAAAATGACTTCAAAAATCAAATATGACTTGGCACGCATCATGGTGGGGTACAGAATATTCATTTCCATCTCAATAACGATAATTTGTCAAAAGAAATCATTGTCGGGTCGTCAGAGGGGGTATAGAGGGATTTTTCATTTTCAAAATTACCTCAAAATCAAATATGACTTGGCACGCAACATGGTGGGCTGCAGAATATCCATTTCCATCTGAATAACAATAATTCGTCAACAGAAATCATTGACGGGTCGTTAGAGGGGGTATAGAGGGATTTTTCATTATCAAAATGACTTCATAATTCAAATTTGGCTTGGCACGCATCATAGTAGGGTGCAAAACATCCATTTCCATCTGAAAAACAATATTTCGTCAACAGAAATCATTGTCAGGTTGTCAGAGGGGGTATAGAGGGAATTTTCAATTTCAAAATGACTTCAAAAATCAAATTTGACTTGGCTCGCATCATGGTGAGGTACAGAATATCCATTTCCATCTCGATAACAATAATTTGTCAACAGAAATCATTGTCGGGACGTCAGAGGGCGTATAGAGGGATTTTTTATTTTCAAAATTACCTCAAAATCTAATATGACTTGGCACGCATCATGATAGAGTGCAGAATATCCATTTTCATCTGAATAACAATAATTCGTCTACAGAAATCATTGTCGGGTCGTCAGAGGGGATATAGAGTGATTTTTCATTTTCAAAATGACTTCAAAAATCAAATATGTCTAGGCACGCATCATGGTGGGATACAGAATATTCATTTCCATCTCAATAACAATAATTTGTCAAAAGAAATCATTGTAGGGTCGTCAGAGGGGGTATAGAGGGATTTTTCATTTTCAAAATTACCTCAAAATCAAATATGACTTGGCACGCAACATGGTGGGCTGCAGAATATCCATTTCCATCTGAATAACAATAATTCGTCAACATAAATTATTGTCGGGTCGTCAGAGGGGGTTAAAGAGATATTTCATTTTCAAAATTACTTCAAAAATCAAATATGACTTGGCACGTATCATAGTGGAGTGCATAATATCCATTTTCATCCAAATAACAATAATTCGTCAACAGAAATCATTTTCGGGTCGTCAGAGGGGGTATAGAGGATATTTCATTATCAAAATGACTTCATAAATCAAATATGACTTGGCACGCATCATAGTGGGGTGCAAAACATGCATTTCCATCCAAATAACAATAATTCGTCAAAAGAAATCATTGTCAGGTCGTCAGAGGGGGTATAGAGGGAATTTTCAATTTCAAAATGACTTCAAAAATCAAATATGACTTGGCACGCATCATGGTGGGGTGCAGAATATCCATTTCCATCTGAATAACAATAATTCGTCAACAGAAATCATTGACGGGTCGTTAGAGGGGGTATAGAGGGATTTTTCATTTTCAAAATTACCTCAAAATCAAATATGACTTGGCACGCATCATGGTGGGGTGCAGAATCTCCATTTCTATCTGAATAACATTAATTTGTCAACAGAAATCATTGTCGGGTCGTCAGAGGGATTATAGAGGGATTTTTCATTTTCAAAATTACCTCAAAATCTGATATGACTTGGCACGCATCATGGTGGGATGCAGAATATCCATTTCCATCTGAATATCAATAATTAGTCAACAGAAATCATTGACGGGTCGTCAGACGGGGTATAGAGGGATTTTTCATTTTCAAAATTACATCAAAATCAAATATGACTTGGCACGCATCATGGTGAGGTGCAGAATATCCATTACCATCTGAATAACAATAATTCGTCAACAGAAGTCATTGACGGGTCGTTAGAGGGGGCATAGAGGGATTTTTCATTTTCAAAATTACTTCAAAAATCAAATATGACTTGGCACGTATCATAGCGGAGTGCATAATATCCATTTTCATCTAAATAACAATAATTCGTCAACAGAAATCATTGTCGGGTCGTCAGAGAGGGAATAAAGGGATTTTTCATTATCAAAATGACTTCAAAAATCAAATATGACTTGGCACGCATCATGGTGGGGTGCAAAACATACAATTTCATCTAAATAACAATAATTTGTCAACAGAAATCATTGTCGGGACGTCAGAGGGGGTATAGAGGGATTTTTCATTGTCAAAATAACCTCAAAATCAAATATGACTTGGCACGCATCATGGTGGGGTGCAGAATATGTATTTCCATCTGATTAACAATAATTCGTAAACAGAAATCATTGTCGGGTCGTCAGAGAGGGAATAGAGGGATTTTTCATTTTCAAAATGACTTCAAAAATCAAAAATGACTTGGCACGCATCATGGTGGGGTGCAGAATATCCATTTCCATCTGAATAACAATAATTCGTCAATGGAAATCATTGACAGGTCGTTAGAGGGGGTATAGAGGGATTTTTCATTATCAAATTTACCCCAAAATCAAATATGACTTGGCACGCATCATGGTGGGGTACAGAATATTCATTTCCATCTCAATAACAATAATTTGTTAAAAGAAATCATTGTCGGGTCGTCAAAGGGGGTATAGAGGGTTTTTTCATTTTCAAAATTACCTCAAAATCAAATATGACTTGGCACGCATCATGGTGGGCTGCAGAATATCCATTTCCATCTGAATAACAATAATTCGTCAAAACAAAATCATTGACGGGTCGTTAGAGGGGGTATAGAGGGACTTTTCATTATCAAAATGACTTCAAAATTCAAATAAGGCTTGGCACGCATCATAGTAGGGTGCAAAACATCCATTTCCATCTGAAAAACAATAATTCGTCAACAGAAATCATTGTCGGGTCGTCAGAGGGGGTATAGAGGGATTTTTCATTTTCAAAATGACTTCAAAAATCAAATATGACTTGGCACGCATCATGGTGGGGTACAGAATATTCATTTTCATCTCAATAACAATAATTTGTCAAAAGAAATCATTGTCGGGTCGTCAGAGGGGGTTTAAAAGGATTTCTCATTATCAAAATTACCCCAAAATCAAATATGACTTGGCACGCAACATGGTGGGGTACAGAATATTCATTTCCATCTCTATAACAATAAGTTGTCAAAAGAAATCATTTTCGGGTCGTCAGAGGGGGTATAGAGGGATTTCTCATTTTCAAAATTACCTCAAAATCAAATAAGACTTGGCACGCATCATGGTGGGCTGCAGAATATCCATTTCCATCTGATTATCAATAATTCGTCAATGGAAATCATTGACGGGTCGTTAGAGGGGGTATAGATGGATTTTTCATTATCAAAATGACTTCAAAATTCAAATAAGGCTTGGCACGAATCATAGTAGGTTGCAAAACATCCATTTCCATCTGAAAAACAATAATTCGTCAACAGAAATCATTGTCGGGTCGTCAGAGGGGGTATAGAGGGATTTTTCATTTTCAAAATGACTTCAAAAATCAAATATGACTTGGCACGCATCATGGTGGGGTACAGAATATTCATTTCCATCTCAATAACAATAATTTGTCAAAAGAAATCATTGTCGGGTCGTCAGAGGGGGTATAGAGGGATTTTTCATTTTCAAAATTTCCTCAAAATCAAATATGACTTGGCACGCATCATGGTGGGCTGCAGAAAATTTATTTCCATCTGAATAACAATAATTCGTCAATGGAAATCATTGACGGCTCGTTAGAGGGGGTATAGAGGGATTTTATAATATCAACATGACTTCAAAATTCAAACAAGGCTTGGCACGCATAATAGTAGGGTGCAAAATATTCATTTTCATCTGAATAACAATATTTCGTCAACAGAAATCATTGTCGGGTCGTCAGAGGGGGTATAGTGGGATTTTTCATTTTCAAAATTACCTCAAAATCAAATATGACTAGGCACGCATCATGGTGGGGTGCAAAGTATCCATGTCCATCTAGATAACAATAATTCGTCAACATAAATCATTGTCGTGTCGTCATAGGGGGTATGGAGGGATTTTTAATTTTCAATATTTCTTCAAAAATCTAATATGACTTGGCACGCATCATGGTGGGCTGCAGAATATCCATTTCTATCTGAATAACAATAATTCGTTAACAGAAATCATTGTCGGGTCGTTAGAGGGAGTATAGAAGGATTTTTCATTTTCAAAATTACCTCTAAATCAAATATGACTTGGCACGCAACTTGGTGGGGTGCAGAATATCCATTTCCATCTGAATAACAATAATTCGTCAACAGAAATCATTGTCGGGTCATTAGAGAGGGGATACAGGGATTTTTCTTTTTCAATATCTCTTCAAAAATCTAATATGACTTGGCACGCATCATGGTGGGGTGCAGAATATCCATTTCCTTCTGAATAACAATGATTCATCAACAGAAATCATTGTCGGGTCGTCAGAGGGGGTATAGAGGGATTTTTCATTTTCAAAATGACTTCAAAAATCAAATATGACTTGGCACGCATCATGGGGGGGTACAGAATATCCATTTCTATCTGAATAACAATAATTCGTTAACAGAAATCATTGTCGGGTCGTTAGAGGGGGTATAGAGGGATTTTTCATTTTCAAAATTACCTCAAAATCAAATAAGACTTGGCACGCAACTTGATGGGGTGCAGAATATCCATTTCCATCTGAATAACAATAATTCGTCAACAGAAATCATTTTCGGGTCGTTAGAGGGGGATACAGGGATTTCTCATTTTCAAAATGACTTCAAAAATCAAATATGACTTGGCACGCATCATGGTGAGGTACAGAATATTCATTTCCATCTCAATAACAATAATTTGTCAAAAGAAATCATTGTCGGGTCGTCAGAGGGGGTATAGAGGGATTTTTCATTTTCAAAATTACCTCAAAATCAAATATGACTTGGCACGCAACATGGTGGGCTGCAGAATATCCATTTCCATCTGAATAACAATGATTCGTCAACAGAAATCATTGACGGGTCGTTAGAGGGGGTATAGAGGGATTTTTCATTATCAAAATGACTTCAAAATTCAAATATGGCTTGGCACGCATCATAGTAGGGTGCAAAACATCCACTTCCATCTGAAAAACAATAATTCGTCAACAGAAATCATTGTCAGGTCGTCAGAAGGGGTATAGAGGGAATTTTCAATTTCAAAATGACTTCAAAAATCAAATATGACTTGGCACGCATCATGGTGGGGTGCAAAATATCCATTTCCATCTGAATAACAATAATTCGTCAACAGAAATCATTGACGGGTCGTTAGAGGGGGTATAGAGGGATTTTTCATTATCAAAATGACTTCAAAAATCAAATATGACTTGGCTCGCATCATGGTGAGGTACAGAATTTCCATTTCCATCTCGATAACAATAATTTGTCAACAGAAATCATTGTCGGGACGTCAGAGGGGGTATAGAGGGATTTTTAATTTTCAAAATTACCTCAAAATCTAATATGACTTGGCACGCATCATGGTAGAGTGCAGAATATCCATTTTCATCTGAATAATAATAATTCGTCAACAGAAATCATTGTCGGGTCGTCAGAGGGGGTATAGAGTGATTTTTCATTTTCAAAATGACTTCAAAAATCAAATATGTCTAGACACGCATCATGATGGGATACAGAATATTCATTTCCATCTCAATAACAATAATTTGTCAAAAGATATCATTGTAGGGTCGTCAGAGGGGGTATAGAGGGATTTTTCATTTTCAAAATTACCTCAAAATCAAATATGACTTGGCACGCAACATGGTGGGCTGCAGAATATCCATTTCCATCTGAATAACAATAATTCGTCAACATAAATTATTGTCGGGTCGTCAGAGGGGGTTAAAGAGATTTTTCATTTTCAAAATTACTTCAAAAATCAAATATGACTAGGCACGCATCATGGTGGGGTGCAAAGTATCCATGTCCATCTAGATAACAATAATTCGTCAACATAAATCATTGTCGTGTCGTCATAGGGGGTATGGAGGGATTTTTCATTTTCAATATTTCTTCAAAAATCTAATATGACTTGGCACGCATCATGGTGGGCTGCAGAATATCCATTTCTATCTGAATAACAATAATTCGTTAACAGAAATCATTGTCGGGTCGTTTGAGGGAGTATAGAGGGATTTTTCATTTTCAAAATTACCTCTAAATCAAATATGACTTGGCACGCAACTTGGTGGGGTGCAGAATATCCATTTCCATCTGAATAACAATAATTCGTCAACAGAAATCATTGTCGGGTCATTAGAGAGAGGGGATACAGGGATTTTTCTTTTTCAATATTTCTTCAAAAATCTAATATGACTTGGCACGCATCATGGAGGGGTGCAGAATATCCATTTCCTTCTGAATAACAATAATTCATCAACAGAAATCATTGTCGGGTCGTCAGAGGGGGTACAGAGGGATTTTTCATTTTCAAAATGACTTCAAAAATCAAATATGACTAGGCACGCATCATGGGGGGGTACATAATATCCATTTCTATCTGAATAACAATAATTCGTTAACAGAAATCATTGTGGGGTCGTTAGAGGGGGTATAGAGGGATTTTTCATTTTCAAAATTACCTCAAAATCAAATAAGACTTGGCACGCAACTTGATGGGGTGCAGAATATTCATTTCCATCTGAATAACAATAATTCGTCAACAGAAATCATTGACGGGTCGTTAGAGGGGGTATAGAGGGATTTTTCATTATCAAAATGACTTCAAGAATCAAATATGACTTGGCTCGCATCATGGTGAGGTACAGAATTTCCATTTCCATCTCGATAACATTAATTTGTCAACAGAAATCATTGTCGGGACGTCAGAGGGGGTATAGAGGGATTTTTAATTTTCAAAATTACCTCAAAATCTAATATGACTTGGCACGCATCATGGTAGAGTGCAGAATATCCATTTTCATCTGAATAATAATAATTCGTCAACAGAAATCATTGTCGGGTCGTCAGAGGGGGTATAGAGTGATTTTTCATTTTCAAAATGACTTCAAAAATCAAATATGTCTAGGCACGCATCATGGTGGGATACAGAATATTCATTTCCATCTCAATAACAATAATTTGTCAAAAGATATCATTGTAGGGTCGTCAGAGGGGGTATAGAGGGATTTTTCATTTTCAAAATTACCTCAAAATCAAATATGACTTGGCACGCAACATGGTGGGCTGCAGAATATCCATTTCCATCTGAATAATAATAATTCGTCAACATAAATTATTGTCGGGTCGTCAGAGGGGGTTAAAGAGATTTTTCATTTTCAAAATTACTTCAAAAATCAAATATGACTAGGCACGCATCATGGTGGGGTGCAAAGTATCCATGTCCATCTAGATAACAATAATTCGTCAACATAAATCATTGTCGTGTCGTCATAGGGGGTATGGAGGGATTTTTCATTTTCAATATTTCTTCAAAAATCTAATATGACTTGGCACGCATCATGGTGGGCTGCAGAATATCCATTTCCATCTGAATAACAATAATTCGTTAACAGAAATCATTGTCGGGTCGTTAGAGGGAGTATAGAGGGATTTTTCATTTTCAAAATTACCTCTAAATCAAATATGACTTGGCACGCAACTTGGTGGGGTGCAGAATATCCATTTCCATCTGAATAACAATAATTCGTCAACAGAAATCATTGTCGGGTCATTAGAGAGAGGGGATACAGGGATTTTTCTTTTTCAATATTTCTTCAAAAATCTAATATGACTTGGCACGCATCATGGAGGGGTGCAGAATATCCATTTCCTTCTGAATAACAATAATTCATCAACAGAAATCATTGTCGGGTCGTCAGAGGGGGTACAGAGGGATTTTTCATATTCAAAATGACTTCAAAAATCAAATATGACTTGGCACGCATCATGGGGGGGTACATAATATCCATTTCTATCTGAATAACAATAATTCGTTAACAGAAATCATTGTGGGGTCGTTAGAGGGGGTATAGAGGGATTTTTCATTTTCAAAATTACCTCAAAATCAAATAAGACTTGGCACGCAACTTGATGGGGTGCAGAATATTCATTTCCATCTGAATAACAATAATTCGTCAACAGAAATCATTGTCGGGTCGTTAGAGGGGGGATACAGGGATTTCTCATTTTCAAAATGACTTCAAAAATCAAATATGACTTGGCACGCATCATGGTGGGGTACAGAATATTCATTTCCATCTCAATAACGATAATTTGTCAAAAGAAATCATTGTCGGGTCGTCAGAGGGGGTATAGAGGGATTTTTCATTTTCAAAATTACCTCAAAATCAAATATGACTTGGCACGCAACATGGTGGGCTGCAGAATATCCATTTCCATCTGAATAACAATAATTCGTCAACAGAAATCATTGACGGGTCGTTAGAGGGGGTATAGAGGGATTTTTCATTATCAAAATGACTTCATAATTCAAATTTGGCTTGGCACGCATCATAGTAGGGTGCAAAACATCCATTTCCATCTGAAAAACAATATTTCGTCAACAGAAATCATTGTCAGGTTGTCAGAGGGGGTATAGAGGGAATTTTCAATTTCAAAATGACTTCAAAAATCAAATTTGACTTGGCTCGCATCATGGTGAGGTACAGAATATCCATTTCCATCTCGATAACAATAATTTGTCAACAGAAATCATTGTCGGGACGTCAGAGGGCGTATAGAGGGATTTTTTATTTTCAAAATTACCTCAAAATCTAATATGACTTGGCACGCATCATGGTAGAGTGCAGAATATCCATTTTCATCTGAATAACAATAATTCGTCTACAGAAATCATTGTCGGGTCGTCAGAGGGGATATAGAGTGATTTTTCATTTTCAAAATGACTTCAAAAATCAAATATGTCTAGGCACGCATCATGGTGGGATACAGAATATTCATTTCCATCTCAATAACAATAATTTGTCAAAAGAAATCATTGTAGGGTCGTCAGAGGGGGTATAGAGGGATTTTTCATTTTCAAAATTACCTCAAAATCAAATATGACTTGGCACGCAACATGGTGGGCTGCAGAATATCCATTTCCATCTGAATAACAATAATTCGTCAACATAAATTATTGTCGGGTCGTCAGAGGGGGTTAAAGAGATATTTCATTTTCAAAATTACTTCAAAAATCAAATATGACTTGGCACGTATCATAGTGGAGTGCATAATATCCATTTTCATCTAAATAACAATAATTCGTCAACAGAAATCATTTTCGGGTCGTCAGAGGGGGTATAGAGGATATTTCATTATCAAAATGACTTCATAAATCAAATATGACTTGGCACGCATCATAGTGGGGTGCAAAACATGCATTTCCATCCAAATAACAATAATTCGTCAAAAGAAATCATTGTCAGGTCGTCAGAGGGGGTATAGAGGGAATTTTCAATTTCAAAATGACTTCAAAAATCAAATATGACTTGGCACGCATCATAATGGGGTGCAGAATATCCATTTCCATCTGAATAACAATAATTCGTCAACAGAAATCATTGACGGGTCGTTAGAGGGGGTATAGAGGGATTTTTCATTTTCAAAATTACCTCAAAATCAAATATGACTTGGCACGCATCATGGTGGGGTGCAGAATCTCCATTTCTATCTGAATAACATTAATTTGTCAACAGAAATCATTGTCGGGTCGTCAGAGGGATTATAGAGGGATTTTTCATTTTCAAAATTACCTCAAAATCTGATATGACTTGGCACGCATCATGGTGGGATGCAGAATATCCATTTCCATCTGAATATCAATAATTAGTCAACAGAAATCATTGACGGGTCGTCAGACGGGGTATAGAGGGATTTTTCATTTTCAAAATTACATCAAAATCAAATATGACTTGGCACGCATCATGGTGAGGTGCAGAATATCCATTACCATCTGAATAACAATAATTCGTCAACAGAAGTCATTGACGGGTCGTTAGAGGGGGCATAGAGGGATTTTTCATTTTCAAAATTACTTCAAAAATCAAATATGACTTGGCACGTATCATAGCGGAGTGCATAATATCCATTTTCATCTAAATAACAATAATTCGTCAACAGAAATCATTTTCGGGTCGTCAGAGGGGGTATAGAGGGATTTTTCATTATCAAAATGACTTTATAAATCAAATATGACTTGGCACGCATCATAGAGGGGTGCAAAACATGCAATTTCATCTAAATAACAATAATTTGTCAACGGAAATCATTGTCGGGACGTCAGAGGGGGTATAGAGGGATTTTTCATTATCAAAATAACCTCAAAATCAAATATGACTTGGCACGCATCATGGTGGGGTGCAGAATATCTATTTCCATCTGAATAACAATAATTCGTAAACAGAAATCATTGTCGGGTCGTCAGAGAGGGAATAGAGGGATTTTTCATTTTCAAAATGACTTCAAAAATCAAAAATGACTTGGCACGCATCATGGTGGGGTGCAGAATATCCATTCCCATCTGAATAACAATAATTCCTTAAGATAAATTATTGTCGTGTCGTCAGAGGGGGTATAGAGGGATATTTCATTTTCAAAATTACCCCAAAATTAAATATGACTTGGCACGCTACATGGTGGGGTACACAATATTCTTTTCCATTTCAATAACAATAATTTGTCAAAAGAAATCATTGTCGGGTCGTAAGAGGGGGTATAGAGGGATTTTTCATTTTCAAAATTACCTCAAAATCAAATATGACTTGGCACGCATCATGGTGGGCTGCAGAATATCCATTTCCATCTGAATAACAATAATTCGTCAATGGAAATCATTGACAGGTCGTTAGAGGGGGTATAGAGGGATTTTTCATTATCAAAATTACCCCAAAATCAAATATGACTTGGCACGCATCGTGGTGGGGTACAGAATATTCATTCCCATCTAAATAACAATAATTTGTCAAAAGAAATCATTGTCGGGTCGTCAGAGGGGGTATAGAGGGATTTTTCATTTTCAAAATTACCTCAAAATCAAATATGACATGGCACGCATCATGGTGGGCTGCAGAATATACATTTCCATCTGAATAACAATAATTCGTCAATGGAAATCATTGAGAGGTCGTTAGAGGGGGTATAGAGGGATTTTTCATTATCAAAATTACCCCAAAATCAAATATGACTTGGCACGCAACATGGTGGGGTACAGAATATTCATTTCCATCTCAATAACAATGATTTGTCAAAAGAAATCATTGTCGGGTCGTCAGAGGGGGTATAGAGGGATTTTTCATTTTCAAAATTACCTCAAAATCAAATATGACTTGGCACGCATCATGGTGGGCTGCAGAATATCCATTTCCATCTAAATAACAATAATTCGTCAATACAAAATCATTGACGGGTCGTTAGAGGGGGTATAGATGGATTTTTCATTATCATTATGACTTCAAAATTCAAATAAGGCTTGGCACGCATCATAGTAGGGTGCAAAACATCTATTTCCATTTGAAAAACAATAATTCGTCAACAGAAATCATTGTCGGGTCGTCAGAGGGGGTATAGAGGGATTTTTCATTTTCAAAATGACTTCAAAAATCAAATATGACTTGGCACGCATCATGGTGGGGTACAGAATATTCATTTTCATCTCAATAACAATAATTTGTCAGAAGAAATCATTGTCGGGTCGTCAGAGGGGGAATAGAGGGATTTCTCATTATCAAAATTACCCCAAAATCAAATATGACTTGGCACGCAACATGGTGGGGTACAGAATATTCATTTCCATCTCAATAACAATAATTTGTCAGAAGAAATCATTGTCGGGTCGTCAGAGGGGGTATAGAGGGATTTCTCATTTTCAAAATTACCTCAAATTCAAATAAGACTTAACACGCATCGTGGTGGGCTGCAGAATATCCATTTCCATCTGAATAACAATAATTCGTCAATGGAAATCATTGACGGGTCGTTAGAGGGGGTATAGAGGGATTTTTCATTATCAAAATGACTTCAAATCTCAAATAAGGCTTGGCACGCATCATAGTAGGTTGCAAAACATCCATTTCCATCTGAAAAACAATAATTCGTCAACAGAAATCATTGTCGGGTCGTCAGAGGGGGTATAGAGAGATTTTTCATTTTCAAAATGACTTCAAAAATCAAATATGACTTGGCACGCATCATAGTGGGATGCAAATCATGCAATTTCATCTGAATAACAATAATTTGTCATGGGAAATCATTGTCGGGACGTCAGAGGGGGTATAGAGGGATTTTTCATTATCAAAATAACCTCAAAATCAAATATGACTTGGCACGCATCATGGTGGGGTGCAGAATATCTATTTCCATCTGAATAACAATAATTCGTAAACAGAAATCATTGTCGGGTCGTCAGAGGGGGTATAGAGGGATTTTTCATTTTCAAAATTACCTCAAAATCAAATATGACTTGGCACGCATCATGGTGGGCTGCAGAATATTCATTTCCATCTCTATAAAATTAAATTGTCTACAGAAATCATTGTCGGGTCGTCAGAGAGAGAATAAAGGGATTTTTCATTATCAAAATGACTTCAAAAATAAAATATGACTTGGCACGCATCATAGTGGGGTGCAAAACATGCAGTTTCATCTAAATAACAATAATTTGTCAACAGAAATCATTGTCGGGACGTCAGAGGGGGTATAGAGGGATTTTTCATTATCAAAATAACCTCAAAATCAAATATGACTTGGCACGCATCATGGTGGGCTGCAGAATATTCATTTCCATCTCTATAAAATTAAATTGTCTACAGAAATCATTGTCGGGTCGTCAGAGAGAGAATAAAGGGATTTTTCATTATCAAAATGACTTCAAAAATAAAATATGACTTGGCACGCATCATAGTGGGGTGCAAAACATGCAGTTTCATCTAAATAACAATAATTCGTAAACAGAAATCATTGTCGGGTCGTCAGAGAGGGAATAGAGGGATTTTTCATTTTCAAAATGACTTCAAAAATCAAAAATGACTTGGCACGCATCATGGTGGGGTGCAGAATAATCATTCCCATCTGAATAACAATAATTTTTTAAGATAAATCATTGTCGTGTCGTCAGAGGGGGTATAGAGGGATATTTCATTTTCAAAATTACCCCAAAATCAAATATGACTTGGCACGCTACATGGTGGGGTACACAATATTCATTTCCATCTCAATAACAATAATTTGTCAAAAGAAATCATTGTCGGGTCGTCAGAGGGGGTATAGAGGGATTTTTCATTTTCAAAATTACCTCAAAATCAAATATGACTTGGCACGCATCATGGTGGGCTGCAGAATATCCATTTCCATCTGAATAACAATAATTCGTCAATGGAAATCATTGACAGGTCGTTAGAGGGGGTATAGAGGGATTTTTCATTATCAAAATTACCCCAAAATCAAATATGACTTGGCACGCATCATGGTGGGGTACAGAATATTCATTCCCATCTCAATAACAATAATTTGTCAAAAGAAATCATTGTCGGGTCGTCAGAGGGGGTATAGAATGATTTTTCATTTTCAAAATGACTTCAAAAATCAAATATGACTTGGCACGCATCATGGTGGGGTGCAGAATATCTATTTCCATCTGAATAACAATAATTCGTAAACATAAATCATTGACGGGTCGTTAGAGGGGGTAGGGAGGGATTTTTCATTTTCAAAATGACTTCAAAAATCAAATATGACTTGGCACGCATCATGGTGGAGTACAGAATATCCATTTCCATCTCTATAAAAATAAATTGTCTGCAGAAATCATTGTCGGGTCGTCAGAGAGGGAATAAAGGGATTTTTCATTATCAAAATGACTTCTAAAATCAAATATGACTTGGCACGCATCATAGTGGGGTGCAAATCATGCAATTTCATCTGAATAACAATAATTTGTCAACAGAAATCATTGTCGGGACGTCAGAGGGGGTATAGAGGGATTTTTCATTATCAAAATAACCTCAAAATCAAATATGACTTGGCACGCATCATAGTGGGGTGCAGAATATCTATTTCCATCTGAATAACAATAATTCGTAAACAGATATCATTGTCGGGTCGTCAGAGAGGAAATAGAGGGATTTTTCATTTTCAAAATGACTTAAAAAATCAAAAATGACTTGGCACGCATCATGGTGGGGTGCAGAATATCCATTCCCATCTGAATAACAATAATTCCTTAAGATAAATCATTGTCGTGTCGTCAGAGGGGGTATAGAGGGATATTTCATTTTCAAAATTACCCCAAAATCAAATATGACTTGGCACGCAACATAGTGGGGTACACAATATTCATTTCCATCTCAATAACAATAATTTGTCAAAAGAAATCATTGTCGGGTCGTCAGAGGGGGTATAGAGGGATTTTTCATTATCAAAATTACCTCAAATTCAAATATGACTTGGCACGCATCATGGTGGGGTACAGAATATTCATTTCCATCTCAATAACAATAATTTGTCAAAAGAAATCATTGTCGGGTCGTCAGAGGGGGTATAGAGGGATTTTTCATTTTCAAAATTACCTCAAAATAAAATATGACTTGGCAAGCATCATGGTGGGCTGCAGAATATTCATTTCCATCTCTATAAAAATAAATTGTCTACAGAAATCATTGTTGGGTCGTCAGAGAGGGAATAAAGGGATTTTTCATTATCAAAATGACTTCAAAAATAAAATATGACTTGGCACGCATCATAGTGGGGTGCAAAACATGCAGTTTCATCTAAATAACAATAATTTGTCAACAGAAATCATTGTCGGGACGTCAGAGGGGGTATAGAGGGATTTTTCATTATCAAAATAACCTCAAAATCAAATATGACTTGGCACGCATCATGGTGGGGTGCAGAATATCTATTTCCATCTGAATAACAATAATTCGTAAACAGAAATCATTGTCGGGTCGTCAGAGACGGAATAGAGGGATTTTTCATTTTCAAAATGACTTCAAAAATCAAAAATGACTTGGCACGCATCACGGTGGGGTGCAGAATATCCATTCCCATCTGAATAACAATAATTCCCCAAGATAAATCATTGTCGTGTCGTCAGAGGGGGTATAGAGGGATATTTCATTTTCAAAATTACCCCAAAATCAAATATGACTTGGCACGCTACATGGTGGGGTACACAATATTCATTTCTATCTCAATAACAATAATTTGTCAAAAGAAATCATTGTCGGGTCGTCAGAGGGGGTATAGAGGGATTTTTCATTTTCAAAATTACCTCAAAACCAAATATGACTTGGCACGCATCATGGTGGGCTGCAGAATATCCATTTCCATCTAAATAACAATAATTCGTCAATGGAAATCATTGACAGGTCGTTAGAGGGGGTATAGAGGGATTTTTCATTATCAAAATTACCCCAAAATCAAATATGACTTGGCACGCATCATGGTGGGGAACAGAATATTCATTTCCATCTCAATAACAATAATTTGTCAAAAGAAATCATTGTCGGGTCGTCAGAGGGGGATAGAGGGATTTTTCATTTTCAAAATTACCTCAAAATCAAATATGACTTGGCACGCATCATAGTGGGCTGCAGAATATCCATTTCCATCTGAATAACAATAATTCGTCGATGGAAATCATTGACAGGTCGTTAGAGGGGGTATAGAGGGATTTTTCATTATCAAAATTACCCCAAAATCAAATATGACTTGGCACGCAACATGGTGGGGTACAGAATATTCATTTCCTTCTCAATAACAATGATTTGTCAAAAGAAATCATTGTCGGGTCGTCAGAGGGGGTATAGAGGGATTTTTCATTTTCAAAATTATCTCAAAATCAAATATGACTTGGCACGCATCATGGTGGGCTGCAGAATATCCATTTCCATCTGAATAACAATAATTCGTCAATACAAAATCATTGACGGGTCGTTAGAGGGGGTATAGAGGGATTTTTCATTATCAAAATGACTTCAAAATTCAAATAAGGCTTGGCACGCATCATAGTAGGGTGCAAAACATTCATTTCCATCTGAAAAACAATAATTCGTCAACAGAAATCATTGTCGGGTCGTCAGAGGGGGTATAGAGGGATTTTTCATTTTCAAAATGACTTCAAAAATCAAATATGACTTGGCACGCATCATGGTGGGGTACAGAATATTCATTTTCATCTCAATAACAATAATTTGCCAAAAGAAATCATTGTCGGGTCGTCAGAGGGGGTATAGAGGGATTTCTCATTATCAAAATTACCCCAAAATCAAATATGACTTGGCACGCAACATGGTGGGGTACAGAATATTCATTTCCATCTCTATAACAATAAGTTGTCAAAATAAATCATTGTCGGGTCGTCAGAGGGGGTATAGAGGGATTTCTCATTTTCAAAATTACCTCAAAATCAAATAAGACTTGGCACGCATCATGGTGGGCTGCAGAATATCCATTTCCATCTGATTATCAATAATTCGTCAATGGAAATCATTGACGGGTCGTTAGAGGGGGTATAGATGGATTTTTCATTATCAAAATGACTTCAAAATTCAAATAAGGCTTGGCACGAATCATAGTAGGTTGAAAAACATCCATTTCCATCTGAAAAACAATAATTCGTCAACAGAAATCATTGTCGGGTCGTCAGAGGGGGTATAGAGGGATTTTTCATTTTCAAAATGACTTCAAAAATCAAATATGACTTGGCACGCATCATGGTGGGGTACAGAATATTCATTTCCATCTCAATAACAATAATTTGTCAAAAGAAATCATTGTCGGGTCGTCAGAGGGGGTATAGAGGGATTTTTCATTTTCAAAATTTCCTCAAAATCAAATATGACTTGGCACGCATCATGGTGGGCTGCAGAAAATTTATTTCCATCTGAATAACAATAACTCGTCAATGGAAATCATTGACGGCTCGTTAGAGGGGGTATAGAGAGATTTTTTAATATCAAAATGACTTCAAAATTCAAACAAGGCTTGGCACGCATAATAGTAGGGTGCAAAATATTCATTTTCATCTGAATAACAATATTTCGTCAACAGAAATCATTGTCGGGTCGTCAGAGGGGGTATAGTGGGATTTTTCATTTTCAAAATTACCTCAAAATCAAATATGACTAGGCACGCATCATGGTGGGGTGCAAAGTATCCATGTCCATCTAGATAACAATAACTCGTCAACATAAATCATTGTCGTGTCGTCATAGGGGGTATGGAGGGATTTTTCATTTTCAATATTTCTTCAAAAATCTAATATGACTTGGCACGCATCATGGTGGGCTGCAGAATATCCATTTCTATCTGAATAACAATAATTCGTCAACAGAAATCATTGTCGGGTCATTAGAGAGGGGATACAGGGATTTTTCTTTTTCAATATCTCTTCAAAAATCTAATATGACTTGGCACGCATCATGGTGGGGTGCAGAATATCCATTTCCTTCTGAATAACAATGATTCATCAACAGAAATCATTGTCGGGTCGTCAGAGGGGGTATAGAGGGATTTTTCATTTTCAAAATGACTTCAAAAATCAAATATGACTTGGCACGCATCATGGGGGGGTACAGAATATCCATTTCTATCTGAATAACAATAATTTGTTAACAGAAATCATTGTCGGGTCGTTAGAGGGGGTATAGAGGGATTTTTCATTTTCAAAATTACCTCAAAATCAAATAAGACTTGGCACGCAACTTGATGGGGTGCAGAATATCCATTTCCATCTGAATAACAATAATTCGTCAACAGAAATCATTGTCGGGTCGTTAGAGGGGGATACAGGGATTTCTCATTTTCAAAATGACTTCAAAAATCAAATATGACTTGGCACGCATCATGGTGGGGTACAGAATATTCATTTCCATCTCAATAACAATAATTTGTCAAAAGAAATCATTGTCGGGTCGTCAGAGGGGGTATAGAGGGATTTTTCATTTTCAAAATTACCTCAAAATCAAATATGACTTGGCACGCAACATGGTGGGCTGCAGAATATCCATTTCCATCTGAATAACAATAATTCGTCAACAGAAATCATTGACGGGTCGTTAGAGGGGGTATAGAGGGATTTTACATTATCAAAATGACTTCAAAATTCAAATATGGCTTGGCACGCATCATAGTAGGGTGCAAAACATCCACTTCCATCTGAAAAACAATAATTCGTCAACAGAAATCATTGTCAGGTCGTCAGAGGGGGTATAGAGGGAATTTTCAATTTCAAAATGACTTCAAAAATCAAATATGACTTGGCACGCATCATGGTGGGGTGCAGAATATCCATTTCCATCTGAATAACAATAATTCGTCAACAGAAATCATTGACGGGTCGTTAGAGGGGGTATAGAGGGATTTTTCATTATCAAAATGACTTCAAAAATCAAATATGACTTGGCTCGCATCATGGTGAGGTACAGAATATCCATTTCCATCTCGATAACAATAATTTGTCAACAGAAATCATTGTCGGGACGTCAGAGGGGGTATAGAGGGATTTTTAATTTTCAAAATTACCTCAAAATCTAATATGACTTGGCACGCATCATGGTAGAGTGCAGAATATCCATTTTCATCTGAATAATAATAATTCGTCAACAGAAATCATTGTCGGGTCGTCAGAGGGGGTATAGAGTGATTTTTCATTTTCAAAATGACTTCAAAAATCAAATATGTCTAGGCACGCATCATGGTGGGATACAGAATATTCATTTCCATCTCAATAACAATAGTTTGTCAAAAGATATCATTGTAGGGTCGTCAGAGGGGGTATAGAGGGATTTTTCATTTTCAAAATTACCTCAAAATCAAATATGACTTGGCACGCAACATGGTGGGCTGCAGAATATCCATTTCCATCTGAATAACAATAATTCGTCAACATAAATTATTGTCGGGTCGTCAGAGGGGGTTAAAGAGATTTTTCATTTTCAAAATTACTTCAAAAATCAAATATGACTAGGCACGCATCATGGTGGGGTGCAAAGTATCCATGTCCATCTAGATAACAATAATTCGTCAACATAAATCATTGTCGTGTCGTCATAGGGGGTATGGAGGGATTTTTCATTTTCAATATTTCTTCAAAAATCTAATATGACTTGGCACGCATCATGGTGGGCTGCAGAATATCCATTTCTATCTGAATAACAATAATTCGTTAACAGAAATCATTGTCGGGTCGTTAGAGGGAGTATAGAGGGATTTTTCATTTTCAAAATTACCTCTAAATCAAATATGACTTGGCACGCAACTTGGTGGGGTGCAGAATATCCATTTCCATCTGAATAACAATAATTCGTCTACAGAAATCATTGTCGGGTCATTAGAGAGGGGATACAGGGATTTTTCTTTTTCAATATTTCTTCAAAAATCTAATATGACTTGGCACGCATCATGGAGGGGTGCAGAATATCCATTTCCTTCTGAATAACAATAATTCATCAACAGAAATCATTGTCGGGTCGTTAGAGGGGGGATACAGGGATTTCTCATTTTCAAAATGACTTCAAAAATCAAATATGACTTGGCACGCATCATGGTGGGGTACAGAATATTCATTTCCATCTCAATAACGATAATTTGTCAAAAGAAATCATTGTCGGGTCGTCAGAGGGGGTATAGAGGGATTTTTCATTTTCAAAATTACCTCAAAATCAAATATGACTTGGCACGCAACATGGTGGGCTGCAGAATATCCATTTCCATCTGAATAACAATAAATCGTCAACAGAAATCATTGACGGGTCGTTAGAGGGGGTATAGAGGGATTTTTCATTATCAAAATGACTTCATAATTCAAATTTGGCTTGGCACGCATCATAGTAGGGTGCAAAACATCCATTTCCATCTGAAAAACAATATTTCGTCAACAGAAATCATTGTCAGGTTGTCAGAGGGGGTATAGAGGGAATTTTCAATTTCAAAATGACTTCAAAAATCAAATATGACTTGGCTCGCATCATGGTGAGGTACAGAATATCCATTTCCATCTCGATAACAATAATTTGTCAACAGAAATCATTGTCGGGACGTCAGAGGGGGTATAGAGGGATTTTTTATTTTCAAAATTACCTTAAAATCTAATATGACTTGGCACGCATCATGGTAGAGTGCAGAATATCCATTTTCATCTGAATAACAATAATTCGTCTACAGAAATCATTGTCGGGTCGTCAGAGGGGATATAGAGTGATTTTTCATTTTCAAAATGACTTCAAAAATCAAATATGTCTAGGCACGCATCATGGTGGGATACAGAATATTCATTTCCATCTCAATAACAATAATTTGTCAAAAGAAATCATTGTAGGGTCGTCAGAGGGGGTATAGAGGCATTTTTCATTTTCAAAATTACCTCAAAATCAAATATGACTTGGCACGCAACATGGTGGGCTGCAGAATATCCATTTCCATCCGAATAACAATAATTCGTCAACATAAATTATTGTCGGGTCGTCAGAGGGGGTTAAAGAGATATTTCATTTTCAAAATTACTTCAAAAATCAAATATGACTTGGCACGTATCATGGTGAGGTACAGAATATCCATTTCCATCTCGATAACAATAATTTGTCAACAGAAATCATTGTCGGGACGTCAGAGGGGGTATAGAGGGATTTTTTATTTTCAAAATTACCTCAAAATCTAATATGACTTGGCACGCATCATGGTAGAGTGCAGAATATCCATTTTCATCTGAATAACAATAATTCGTCTACAGAAATCATTGTCGGGTCGTCAGAGGGGATATAGAGTGATTTTTCATTTTCAAAATGACTTCAAAAATCAAATATGTCTAGGCACGCATCATGGTGGGATACAGAATATTCATTTCCATCTCAATAACAATAATTTGTCAAAAGAAATCATTGTAGGGTCGTCAGAGGGGGTATAGAGGGATTTTTCATTATCAAAATAACCTCAAAATCAAAAATGACTTGGCACGCATCATGGTGGGGTGCAGAATATCTATTTCCATCTGAATAACAATAATTCGTAAACAGAAATCATTGTCGGGTCGTCAGAGAGGGAATAGAGGGATATTTAATTTTCAAAATTACTTCAAAAATCAAAAATGACTTGGCACGCATCATGGTGGGGTGCAGAATATCCATTCCCATCTGAATAACAATAATTCCTTAAGATAAATCATTGTCGTGTCGTCAGAGGGTGTATAGAGGGATATTTCATTTTCAAAATTACCCCAAAATCAAATATGACTTGGCACGCAACATGGTGGGGTACACAATATTCATTTCCAACTGAATAACAATAATTCGTCAATGGAAATCATTGACAGGTCGTTAGAGGGGGTATAGAGGGATTTTTCATTATCAAAATTACCCCAAAATCAAATATGACTTGGCACGCATCATGGTGGGGTACAGAATATTCATTTCCATCTCAATAACAATAATTAGTCAAAAGAAATCATTGTCGGGTCGTCAGAGGGGGTATAGAGGGATTTTTCATTATCAAAATAACCTCAAAATCAAAAATGACTTGGCACGCATCATGGTGGGGTGCAGAATATCTATTTCCATCTGAATAACAATAATTCGTAAACAGAAATCATTGTCGGGTCGTCAGAGAGGGAATAGAGGGATATTTAATTTTCAAAATTACTTCAAAAATCAAAAATGACTTGGCACGCATCATGGTGGGGTGCAGAATATCCATTCCCATCTGAATAACAATAATTCCTTAAGATAAATCATTGTCGTGTCGTCAGAGGGTGTATAGAGGGATATTTCATTTTCAAAATTACCCCAAAATCAAATATGACTTGGCACGCAACATGGTGGGGTACACAATATTCATTTCCAACTGAATAACAATAATTCGTCAATGGAAATCATTGACAGGTCGTTAGAGGGGGTATAGAGGGATTTTTCATTTTCAAAATTACCTCAAAATCAAATATGACTTGGCACTCATCATGGTGGGCTGCAGAATTTCCATTTCCATCTGAATAACAATAATTCGTCAATGGAAATCATTGACAGGTCGTTAGAGGGGGTATAGAGGGATTTTTCATTATCAAAATGACTTCAAAATTCAAATAAGGCTTGGCACGCATCATAGTAGGGTGCAAAACATCCATTTCCATCTGAAAAACAATAATTCGTCAACAGAAATCATTGTCGGGTCGTCAGAGGGGGTATAGTGGGATTTTTCATTTTCAAAATGACTTCAAAAATCAAATATGACTTGGCACGCATCATGGTGGGGTACAGAATATTCATTTTCATCTCAATAACAATAATTTGTCAAAAGAAATCATTGTCGGGTCGTCAGAGGGGGTATAGAGGGATTTCTCATTATCAAAATTACCCCAAAATCAAATATGACTTGGCACGCAACATGGTGGAGTACAGAATATTCATTTCCATCTCAATAACAATAATTTGTCAAAAAAAATCATATTCGGGTCGTCAGAGGGGGTATAGAGGGATTTCTCATTTTCAAAATTACCACAAAATCAAATAAGACTTGGCACGCATCATGGTGGGCTGCAGAATATCCATTTCCATCTGAATAACAATAATTCGACAATGGAAATCATTGACGGGTCGTTAGAGGGGGTATAGAGGGATTTTTCATTATCAAAATGACTTCAAAATTCAAATAAGGCTTGGCACGCATCATAGTGGGTTGCAAAACATCCTCTTCCATCTGAAAAACAATAATTCGTCAACAGAAATCATTGTCGGGTCGTCAGAGGGGGTATAGAGGGATTTTTCATTTTCAAAATGACTTCAAAAATCAAATATGACTTGGCACGCATCATGGTGGGGTACAGAATATTCATTTCCATCTCAATAACAATAATTTGTCAAAAGAAATCATTGTCGGGTCGTCAGAGGGGGTATAGAGGGATTTTTCATTTTCAAAATTACCTCAAAATCAAATATGACTTGGCACGCATCATAGTGGGCTGCAGAAAATTTATTTCCATCTGAATAACAATAATTCGTCAATGGAAATCATTGACGGCTCGTTAGAGGGGGTATAGAGGGATTTTTCATTATCAAAATGACTTCAAAATTCAAACAAGGCTTGGCACGCATAATAGTAGGGTGCAAAATATTCATTTTCATCTGAATAACAATATTTCGTCAACAGAAATCATTGTCGGGTCGTCAGAGGGGGTATGGAGGGATTTTTCATTTTCAATATTTCTTCAAAAATCTAACATGACTTGGCACGCATCATGGTGGGGTGCAGAATATCCATTTCCTTCTGAATAACAATAATTCATCAACAGAAATCATTGTCGGGTCATCAGAGGGGGTATGGAGGGATTTTTCATTTTCAATATTTCTTCAAAAATCTAACATGACTTGGCACGCATCGTGGTGGGGTGCAGAATATCCATTTCCTTCTGAATAACAATAATTCATCAACAGAAATCATTGTCGGGTCGTCAGAGGGGGTATAGAGGGATTTTTCATTTTCAAAATGACTTCAAAAATCAAATATGACTTGGCACGCATCATGGAGGGATACAGAATATTCATTTCTATCTCAATAACAATAATTTGTCAAAAGAAATCATTGTAGGGTCGTCAGAGGGGGTATAGAGGGATTTTTCATTATCAAAATGACTTCAAAATACAAATATGGCTTGGCACGCATCATAGTAGGGTGCAAAACATCCATTTCCATCTGAAAAACAATAATTCGTCAACAGAAATCATTGTCAGGTCGTCAGAGGTGGGTATAGAGGAAATTTTGAATTTCAAAATGACTTCAAAAATCAAATATGACTTGGCACGCATCATGGTGGGGGGCAGAATATCCATTTCCATCTGAATAACAATAATTCGTCAACAGAAATCATTGACGGGTCGTTAGAGGGGGTATAGAGGGATTTTTCATTTTCAAAATTACCTCAAAATCAAATATGACTTGGCACGCATCATGGTGTGGTGCAGAATCTCCATTTCTATCTGAATAACATTAATTTGTCAACAGAAATCATTGTCGGGTCGTCAGAGGGATTATAGAGGGATTTTTCATTTTCAAAATTACCTCAAAATCTAGTATGACTTGGCACGCATCATGGTGGGGTGCAGAATATCTATTTCCATCTGAATAACAATAATTCGTCAACAGAAATCATTGACATGTCGTTAGAGGTGGTAAAGAGGGATTTGTCATTTTCAAAATCACTTCAAAAATCTAATATGACTAGGCACGCATCATGGTGGGGTGCAAAGTACCCATGTCCATCTGAATAACAATAATTCGTCAACATAAATCATTGTCGTGTCGTCATAGGGGGTATGGAGGGATTTTTCATTTTCAAAATTACCTCTAAATCAAATATGACTTGGCACGCAACTTGGTGGGGTGCAGAATATCCATTTCCATCTGAATAACAATAATTTGTCAACAGAAATCATTGTCGGGTCATTAAAGAGGGGATACAGGGATTTTTCTTTTTCTATATTTCTTCAAAAATCTAATATGACTTTGCACGCATCATGGTGGGGTGCAGAATATCCATTTATATCTGAATAACAATAATTTATCAACAGAAATCATTGTCGGGTCGTCAGAGGGGGTATAGAGGGATTTTTCATTTTCAAAATTACCTCAAAATCAAATATGACTTGGCACGCATCATGGTGGGCTGCAGAATATCCATTTTCATCTGAATAACAATAATTCGTCAACAGAAATCATGGACGGGTCGTTAGAGGGGGTATAGAGGGATTTTTCATTATCAATATTTCTTCAAAAATCTAATATGACTTGGCACGCATCATGGTGGGGTGCATAATATCCATTTTCATCTAAATAACAATAATTCGTCAACATAAATTATTGTCGGGTCGTCAGAGGGGGTTAAAGAGATTTTTCATTTTCAAAATTACTTCAAAAATCAAATATAACTTGGCACGCATCATAGTAGGGTGCAAAATATTCATTTCCATCTGATTAACAATAATTCGTCAACAGAAATCATTGTCGGGTCGTCAGAGGTGGTATAGAGGGATTTTTCATTAACTAAACGACTTCTTAAATCAAATATGACTTGGCACGCATCATGATGGGGTACAGAATATCCATTTCCATCTCAACAACAATAACTTGTCAACAGAAATCATTGTCGGGACGTCAGAGGGGGTATAGAGGGATTTTTCATTTTCAAAATTACCTCAAAATCAAATATGACTTGGCTCGCATCATGGTGGGGTACAAAATATCCATTTTCATCTGAATAACAATGATTCGTCAACAGAAATCATTGACGGGTCGTCAGAAGGGGTATAGGGGGATTTTTCATTTTCAAAATTACCTCAAAATCAAATATGATTTGGCACGCATCATGGTGGGCTGCAGAATATCCATTCCCATCTAAATAACAATAATTCTTCAACAGAAATCATTGACGGGTCGTTAGAGGGGGTATAGAGGGATTTTTCATTATCAATATTTCTTCAAAAATCAAATATGACTTGGCACGTATCATAGTGGAGTGCATAATATCCATTTTCATCTAAATAACAATAATTCGTCAACAGAAATCTTTTTCGGGTCGTCAGAGGGGGTATAGAGGGATTTTTCATTATCAAAATGACTTCACAAATCAAATATGACTTGGCACGCATCATAGTGGGGTGCAAAACATGCATTTCCATCCAAATAACAATAATTCGTCAACAGAAATCATTGTCGGGTCGTCAGAGAGGGAATAGAGGAATTTTTCATTTTCAAAATGACTTCAAAAATCAAATATGACTTGGCACGCATCATGGTGGGGTGCAGAATATCTATTTCCATCTGAATAACAATAATTCGTTAACAGAAATCATTGACGGGTCGTTAGAGGAAGTAGAGAGGGATTTTTCATTTTCAAAATGACTTCAAAAATCAAATATGACTTGGCACGCATCATGGTGGAGTACAGAATATCCATTTCCATCTCTATAAAAATAAATTGTCTACAGAAATCATTGTCGGGTCGTCAGAGAGGGAATAAAGGGATTTTTCATTATTAAAATGACTTCAAAAATCAAATATGACTTGGCACGCATCATAGTGGGGTGCAAAACATGCAATTTCATCTAAATAACAATAATTTGTCAACAGAAATCATTGTCGGGACGTCAGAGGTGGTATAGAGGGATTTTTCATTATCAAAATAACCTCAAAATCAAATATGACTTGGCACGCATCATGGTTGGGTGCAGAATATCTATTTCCATCTGAATAACAATATTTCGTAAACAGAAATCATTGTCGGGTCGTCAGAGAGGGAATAGAGGGATTTTTCATTTTCAAAATGACTTCAAAAATCAAAAATGACTTGGCACGCATCATGGTGGGGTGCAGAATATCCATTCCCATCTGAATAACAATAATTCCTTAAGATAAATCATTGTCGTGTCGTCAGAGGGGGTATATAGGGATATTTCATTTTCAAAATTACCCCAAAATCAAATATGACTTGGCACGCAACATGGTGGGGTACACAATATTCATTTCCATCTCAATAACAATAATTTGTCAAAAGAAATCATTGTCGGGTCGTCAGAGGGGGTATAGAGGGATTTTTCATTTTCAAAATTACCTCAAAATCAAATATGACTTGGCACGCATCATGGTGGGCTGCAGAATATCCATTTCCATCTGAATAACAATAATTCGTCAATGGAAATCATTGACAGGTCGTTAGAGGGGGTATAGAGGGATTTTTCATTATCAAAATTACCCCAAAATCAAATATGACTTGGCACGCAACATGGTGGGGTACAGAATATTCATTTCCATCTCAATAACAATGATTTGTCAAAAGAAATCATTGTCGGGTCGTCAGAGGGGGTATAGAGGGATTTTTCATTTTCAAAATTTCCTCAAAATCAAATATGACTTGGCACGCATCATGGAGGGCTGCAGAAAATTTATTTCCATCTGAATAACAATAATTCGTCAATGGAAATCATTGACGGCTCGTTAGAGGGGGTATAGAGGGATTTTTTAATATCAACATGACTTCAAAATTCAAACAATTCTTGGCACGCATAATAGTAGGGTGCAAAATATTCATTTTCATCTGAATAAAAATATTTCGTCAACAGAAATCATTGTCGGGTCGTCAGAGGGGGTATAGTGGGATTTTTCATTTTCAAAATTACCTCAAAATCAAATATGACTAGGCAGGCATCATGGTGGGGTGCAAAGTATCCATGTCCATCTAGATAACAATAATTCGTCAACATAAATCATTGTCGTGTCGTCATAGGGGGTATGGAGGGATTTTTAATTTTCAATATTTCTTCAAAAATCTAATATGACTTGGCACGCATCATGGTGGGGTGCAGAATATCCATTTCCTTCTGAATAACAATGATTCATCAACAGAAATCATTGTCGGGTCGTCAGAGGGGGTATAGAAGGATTTTTCATTTTCAAAATTACCTCTAAATCAAATATGACTTGGCACGCAACTTGGTGGGGTGCAGAATATCCATTTCCATCTGAATAACAATAATTCGTCAACAGAAATCATTGTCGGGTCATTAGAGAGGGGATACAGGGATTTTTCTTTTTCAATATCTCTTCAAAAATCTAATATGACTTGGCACGCATCATGGTGGGGTGCAGAATATCCATTTCCTTCTGAATAACAATGATTCATCAACAGAAATCATTGTCGGGTCGTCAGAGGGGGTATAGAGGGATTTTTCATTTTCAAAATGACTTCAAAAATCAAATATGACTTGGCACGCATCATGGGGGGGTACAGAATATCCATTTCTATCTGAATAACAATAATTTGTTAACAGAAATCATTGTCGGGTCGTTAGAGGGGGTATAGAGGGATTTTTCATTTTCAAAATTACCTCAAAATCAAATAAGACTTGGCACGCAACTTGATGGGGTGCAGAATATCCATTTCCATCTGAATAACAATAATTCGTCAACAGAAATCATTGTCGGGTCGTTAGAGGGGGATACAGGGATTTCTCATTTTCAAAATTACCTCAAAATCAAATATGACTTGGCACGCAACATGGTGGGCTGCAGAATATCCATTTCCATCTGAATGACAATAATTCGTCAACAGAAATCATTGACGGGTCGTTAGAGGGGGTATAGAGGGATTTTTCATTATCAAAATGACTTCAAATTTCAAATATGGCTTGGCACGCATCATAGTAGGGTGCAAAACATCCACTTCCATCTGAAAAACAATAATTCGTCAACAGAAATCATTGTCAGGTCGTCAGAAGGGGTATAGAGGGAATTTTCAATTTCAAAATGACTTCAAAAATCAAATATGACTTGGCACGCATCATGGTGGGGTGCAAAATATCCATTTCCATCTGAATAACAATAATTCGTCAACAGAAATCATTGACGGGTCGTTAGAGGGGGTATAGAGGGATTTTTCATTATCAAAATGACTTCAAAAATCAAATATGACTTGGCTCGCATCATGGTGAGGTACAGAATTTCCATTTCCATCTCGATAACAATAATTTGTCAACAGAAATCATTGTCGGGACGTCAGAGGGGGTATAGAGGGATATTTAATTTTCAAAATTACCTCAAAATCTAATATGACTTGGCACGCATCATGGTAGAGTGCAGAATATCCATTTTCATCTGAATAATAATAATTCGTCAACAGAAATCATTGTCGGGTCGTCAGAGGGGGTATAGAGTGATTTTTCATTTTCAAAATGACTTCAAAAATCAAATATGTCTAGGCACGCATCATGGTGGGATACAGAATATTCATTTCCATCTCAATAACAATAATTTGTCAAAAGATATCATTGTAGGGTCGTCAGAGGGGGTATAGAGGGATTTTTCATTTTCAAAATTACCTCAAAATCAAATATGACTTGGCACGCAACATGGTGGGCTGCAGAATATCCATTTCCATCTGAATAACAATAATTCGTCAACATAAATTATTGTCGGGTCGTCAGAGGGGGTTAAAGAGATTTTTCATTTTCAAAATTACTTCAAAAATCAAATATGACTGGGCACGCATCATGGTGGGGTGCAAAGTATCCATGTCCATCTAGATAACAATAATTCGTCAACATAAATCATTGTCGTGTCGTCATAGGGGGTATGGAGCGATTTTTCATTTTCAATATTTCTTCAAAAATCTAATATGACTTGGCACGCATCATGGTGGGCTGCAGAATATCCATTTCTATCTGAATAACAATAATTCGTTAACAGAAATCATTGTCGGGTCGTTAGAGGGAGTATAGAAGGATTTTTCATTTTCAAAATTACCTCTAAATCAAATATGACTTGGCACGCAACTTGGTGGGGTGCAGAATATCCATTTCCATCTGAATAACAATAATTCGTCAACAGAAATCATTGTCGGGTCATTAGAGAGGGGATACAGGGATTTTTCTTTTTCAATATCTCTTCAAAAATCTAGTATGACTTGGCACGCATCATGGTGGGGTGCAGAATATCCATTTCCTTCTGAATAACAATGATTCATCAACAGAAATCATTGTCGGGTCGTCAGAGGGGGTATAGAGGGATTTTTCATTTTCAAAATGACTTCAAAAATCAAATATGACTTGGCACGCATCATGGGGGGGTACAGAATATCCATTTCTATCTGAATAACAATAATTTGTTAACAGAAATCATTGTCGGGTCGTTAGAGGGGGTATAGAGGGATTTTTCATTTTCAAAATTACCTCAAAATCAAATAAGACTTGGCACGCAACTTGATGCGGTGCAGAATATCCATTTCCATCTGAATAACAATAATTTGTCAACAGAAATCATTGTCGGGTCGTTAGAGGGGGATACAGGGATTTCTCATTTTCAAAATGACTTCAAAAATCAAATATGACTTGGCACGCATCATGGTGGGGTACAGAATATTCATTTCCATCTCAATAACAATAATTTGTCAAAAGAAATCATTGTCGGGTCGTCAGAGGGGGTATAGAGGGATTTTTCATTTTCAAAATTACCTCAAAATCAAATATGACTTGGCACGCAACATGGTGGGCTGCAGAATATCCATTTCCATCTGAATAACAATAATTCGTCAACAGAAATCATTGACGGGTCGTTAGAGGGGGTATAGAGGGATTTTTCATTATCAAAATGACTTCAAAATTCAAATATGGCTTGGCACGCATCATAGTAGGGTGCAAAACATCCACTTCCGTCTGAAAAACAATAATTCGTCAACAGAAATCATTGTCAGGTCGTCAGAAGGGGTATAGAGGGAATTTTCAATTTCAAAATGACTTCAAAAATCAAATATGACTTGGCACGCATCATGGTGGGGTGCAAAATATCCATTTCCATCTGAATAACAATAATTCGTCAACAGAAATCATTGACGGGTCGTTAGAGGGGGTATAGAGGGATTTTTCATTATCAAAATGACTTCAAAAATCAAATATGACTTGGCTCGCATCATGGTGAGGTACAGAATTTCCATTTCCATCTCGATAACAATAATTTGTCAACAGAAATCATTGTCGGGACGTCAGAGGGGGTATAGAGGGATATTTAATTTTCAAAATTACCTCAAAATCTAATATGACTTGGCACGCATCATGGTAGAGTGCAGAATATCCATTTTCATCTGAATAATAATAATTCGTCAACAGAAATCATTGTCGGGTCGTCAGAGGGGGTATAGAGTGATTTTTCATTTTCAAAATGACTTCAAAAATCAAATATGTCTAGGCACGCATCATGGTGGGATACAGAATATTCATTTCCATCTCAATAACAATAATTTGTCAAAAGATATCATTGTAGGGTCGTCAGAGGGGGTATAGAAAGATTTTTCATTTTCAAAATTACCTCAAAATCAAATATGACTTGGCACGCAACATGGTGGGCTGCAGAATATCCATTTCCATCTGAATAACAATAATTCGTCAACATAAATTATTGTCGGGTCGTCAGAGGGGGTTAAAGAGATTTTTCATTTTCAAAATTACTTCAAAAATCAAATATGACTAGGCACGCATCATGGTGGGGTGCAAAGTATCCATGTCCATCTAGATAACAATAATTCGTCAACATAAATCATTGTCGTGTCGTCATAGGGGGTATGGAGGGATTTTTCATTTTCAATATTTCTTCAAAAATCTAATATGACTTGGCACGCATCATGGTGGGCTGCAGAATATCCATTTCTATCTGAATAACAATAATTCGTTAACAGAAATCATTGTCGGGTCGTTTGAGGGAGTATAGAGGGATTTTTCATTTTCAAAATTACCTCTAAATCAAATATGACTTGGCACGCAACTTGGTGGGGTGCAGAATATCCATTTCCATCTGAATAACAATAATTCGTCAACAGAAATCATTGTCGGGTCATTAGAGAGAGGGGATACAGGGATTTTTCTTTTTCAATATTTCTTCAAAAATCTAATATGACTTGGCACGCATCATGGAGGGGTGCAGAATATCCATTTCCTTCTGAATAACAATAATTCATCAACAGAAATCATTGTCGGGTCGTCAGAGGGGGTACAGAGGGATTTTTCATTTTCAAAATGACTTCAAAAATCAAATATGACTAGGCACGCATCATGGGGGGGTACATAATATCCATTTCTATCTGAATAACAATAATTCGTTAACAGAAATCATTGTGGGGTCGTTAGAGGGGGTATAGAGGGATTTTTCATTTTCAAAATTACCTCAAAATCAAATAAGACTTGGCACGCAACTTGATGGGGTGCAGAATATTCATTTCCATCTGAATAACAATAATTCGTCAACAGAAATCATTGACGGGTCGTTAGAGGGGGTATAGAGGGAGTTTTCATTATCAAAATGACTTCAAGAATCAAATATGACTTGGCTCGCATCATGGTGAGGTACAGAATTTCCATTTCCATCTCGATAACAATAATTTGTCAACAGAAATCATTGTCGGGACGTCAGAGGGGGTATAGAGGGATTTTTAATTTTCAAAATTACCTCAAAATCTAATATGACTTGGCACGCATCATGGTAGAGTGCAGAATATCCATTTTCATCTGAATAATAATAATTCGTCAACAGAAATCATTGTCGGGTCGTCAGAGGGGGTATAGAGTGATTTTTCATTTTCAAAATGACTTCAAAAATCAAATATGTCTAGGCACGCATCATGGTGGGATACAGAATATTCATTTCCATCTCAATAACAATAATTTGTCAAAAGATATCATTGTAGGGTCGTCAGAGGGGGTATAGAGGGATTTTTCATTTTCAAAATTACCTCAAAATCAAATATGACTTGGCACGCAACATGGTGGGCTGCAGAATATCCATTTCCATCTGAATAACAATAATTCGTCAACATAAATTATTGTCGGGTCGTCAGAGGGGGTTAAAGAGATTTTTCATTTTCAAAATTACTTCAAAAATCAAATATGACTAGGCACGCATCATGGTGGGGTGCAAAGTATCCATGTCCATCTAGATAACAATAATTCGTCAACATAAATCATTGTCGTGTCGTCATAGGGGGTATGGAGGGATTTTTCATTTTCAATATTTCTTCAAAAATCTAATATGACTTGGCACGCATCATGGTGGGCTGCAGAATATCCATTTCCATCTGAATAACAATAATTCGTTAACAGAAATCATTGTCGGGTCGTTAGAGGGAGTATAGAGGGATTTTTCATTTTCAAAATTACCTCTAAATCAAATATGACTTGGCACGCAACTTGGTGGGGTGCAGAATATCCATTTCCATCTGAATAACAATAATTCGTCAACAGAAATCATTGTCGGGTCATTAGAGAGAGGGGATACAGGGATTTTTCTTTTTCAATATTTCTTCAAAAATCTAATATGACTTGGCACGCATCATGGAGGGGTGCAGAATATCCATTTCCTTCTGAATAACAATAATTCATCAACAGAAATCATTGTCGGGTCGTCAGAGGGGGTACAGAGGGATTTTTCATATTCAAAATGACTTCAAAAATCAAATATGACTTGGCACGCATCATGGGGGGGTACATAATATCCATTTCTATCTGAATAACAATAATTCGTTAACAGAAATCATTGTGGGGTCGTTAGAGGGGGTATAGAGGGATTTTTCATTTTCAAAATTACCTCAAAATCAAATAAGACTTGGCACGCATCATGGTGGAGTACAGAATATTCATTTCCATCTCAATAACGATAATTTGTCAAAAGAAATCATTGTCGGGTCGTCAGAGGGGGTATAGAGGGATTTTTCATTTTCAAAATTACCTCAAAATCAAATATGACTTGGCACGCAACATGGTGGGCTGCAGAATATCCATTTCCATCTGAATAACAATAATTCGTCAACAGAAATCATTGACGGGTCGTTAGAGGGGGTATAGAGGGATTTTTCATTATCAAAATGACTTCATAATTCAAATTTGGCTTGGCACGCATCATAGTAGGGTGCAAAACATCCATTTCCATCTGAAAAACAATATTTCGTCAACAGAAATCATTGTCAGGTTGTCAGAGGGGGTATAGAGGGAATTTTCAATTTCAAAATGACTTCAAAAATCAAATTTGACTTGGCTCGCATCATGGTGAGGTACAGAATATCCATTTCCATCTCGATAACAATAATTTGTCAACAGAAATCATTGTCGGGACGTCAGAGGGCGTATAGAGGGATTTTTTATTTTCAAAATTACCTCAAAATCTAATATGACTTGGCACGCATCATGGTAGAGTGCAGAATATACATTTTCATCTGAATAACAATAATTCGTCTACAGAAATCATTGTCGGGTCGTCAGAGGGGATATAGAGTGATTTTTCATTTTCAAAATGACTTCAAAATTCAAATATGTCTAGGCACGCATCATGGTGGGATACAGAATATTCATTTCCATCTCAATAACAATAATTTGTCAAAAGAAATCATTGTAGGGTCGTCAGAGGGGGTATAGAGGGATTTTTCATTTTCAAAATTACCTCAAAATCTAATATGACTTGGCACGCATCATGGTGGGGTGCAGAATATCCATATCCATCTGAATATCAATAATTAGTCAACAGAAATCATTGACGGGTCGTCAGACGGGGTATAGAGGGATTTTTCATTTTCAAAATTACCTCAAAATCTAATATGACTTGACACGCATCATGGTGGGGTGCAGAATATCAATTTCCATCTGAATGAGAATAATTCGTCAACAGAAATCATTGACGGGTCGTTAGAGGGGTTATAGAGGGATTTTTCATTTTCAAAATGACTTCTAAAATCAAATATGACTTGGCACGCATCATGGTGGGTTACAGAATATTCATTTCCATCTCAATAACGATAAATTGTCAACAGAAATCATTGTCGTGTCGTCAGAGTGGGTATGGAGGGAATTTTCATTTTCAAAATTACCTCAAAATCAAATATGACTTGGCACGCATCATGGTGGGGTGCAGAATATCAATTTCCATCTGAATGAGAATAATTCGTCAACAGATATCATTGTCGGGTCGTCAGAGGGATTATAGAGGGATTTTTCATTTTCAAAATGACTTCAAAAATCAAATATGACTTGGCACGCATCATGGTGGGGTACAGAATATCCATATCCATCTCTATAAAAATAATTTGTCAACAGAAATCATTGTCGGGACGTCAGACGGGGTATAGAGGGATTTTTCATTTTCAAAATTACCTCAAAATCAATTAGGACTTGGCACGCATCATAGTGGGGTGCAAAACATCCATTCCCATCTGAATAACAATAATTCGTCAACAGAAATCATTGTCGTGTCGTCAGAGGGGGTATCGAGGGATTTTTCATTTTCAAAATTACCTCAAAATCTAATATGACTTGGCACGCATCATGGTGGGGTGCAGAATATCCATTTCCATCTGAATATCAATAATTAGTCAACAGAAATCATTGACGGGTCGTCAGACGGGGTATAGAGGGATTTTTCATTATCAAAACTACATCAAAATCAAATATGACTTGGCACGCATCATGGTGGGGTGCAGAATATCCATTTCCATCTGAATAACAATAATTCGTCAACAGAAGTCATTGACGGGTCGTTAAAGGGGACATAGAGGGATTTTTCATTTTCAAAATTACTTCAAAAATCAAATATGACTTGGCACGTATCATAGTGGAGCGCATAATATCCATTTTCATCTAAATAACAATAATTCGTGAACAGAAATAATTTTCGGGTCGTCAGAGGGGGTATAGAGGGATTTTTCATTATCAAAATGACTTCATAAATCAAATATGACTTGGCACGCATCATAGTGGGGTGCAAAACATGCATTTCCAACCAAATAACAATAATTCGTCAACAGAAATCATTTTCGGGTCGTCAGAGAGGGAATAGAGGGATTTTTCATTTTCAAAATGACTTCAAAAATCAAATATGACTTGGCACGCATCATGGTGGGGTGCAGAATATCTATTTCCATCTGAATAACAATAATTCGTAAACAGAAATCATTGACGGGTCGTTAGAGGGGGTAGAGAGGGATTTTTCATTTTCAAAATGACTTCAAAAATCAAATATGACTTGGCACGCATCATGGTGGGGTACAGAATATCCATTTCCATCTTTATAAAAATAAATTGTCTACAGAAATCATTGTCGGGTCGTCAGAGAGGGAATAAAGGGATTTTTCATTATCAAAATGACTTCAAAAATCAAATATGACTTGGCACGCATCATAGTGGGGTGCAAAACATGCATTTTCATCTAAATAACGATAATTTGTCAACAGAAATCATTGTCGGGACGTCAGAGGGGGTATAGAGGGATTTTTCATTATCAAAATAACCTCAAAATCAAATATGACTTGGCACGCATCATGGTGGGGTGCAGAATATCTATTTCCATCTGAATAACAATAATTCGTAAACAGAAATCATTGTCGGGTCGTCAGAGAGGGAATAGAGGGATTTTTCATTTTCAAAATGACTTTAAAAATCAAAAATGACTTGGCACGCATCATGGTGGGGTGCAGAATATCCATTCCCATCTGAATAACAACAATTCCTCAAGTTAAATCATTGTCGTGTCGTCAGAGGGGGTATAGACGGATATTTCATTTTCAAAATTACCCCAAAATCAAATATGACTTGGCACGCAATATGGTGGGGTACACAATATTCATTTCCATCTCAATAACAATAATTTGTCAAAACAAATCATTGTCGGGTCGTCAGAGGGGGTATAGAGGGATTTTTCATTTTCAAAATTACCTCAAAATCAAATATGACTTGGCACGCCTCATGGTGGGCTGCAGAATATCCATTTCCATCTGAATAACAATAATTCGTCAATGGAAATCATTGACAGGTCGTTAGAGGGGGTATAGGGGATATTTCATTATCAAAATTACCCCAAAATCAAATATGACTTGGCACGCATCATGGTGGGGTACAGAATATTCATTTCCATCTCAATAACAATGATTTGTCAAAAGAAATCATTGTCGGGTCGTCAGAGGGGGTATAGAGGGATTTTTCATTTTCAAAATTTCATCAAAATCAAATATGACTTGGCACGCATCATGGTGAAGTGCAGAATATCCATTTCCATCTGAATAACAATAATTCGTCAACTGAAGTCATTGACGGGTCGTTAGAGGGGGCATAGAGGGATTTTTCATTTTCAAAATTACTCAAAAATCAAATATGACTTGGCACGTATCATAGTGGAGTGCATAATATCCATTTTCATCTAAATAACAATAATTCGTCAACAGAAATCATTGTCGGGTCGTCAGAGAGGGAATAGAGGGATTTTTCATTTTCAAAATGACTTCAAAAATCAAATATGACTTGGCACGCATCATGGTGGGGTGCAGAATATCTATTTCCATCTCAATAACAATAATTTGTACACAGAAATCATTGACGGGTCGTTGGAGGGGGTATAGAGGGATTTTTCATTTTCAAAATTACCTCATAATCAAATATGACTTGGCACGCATTATAATGGGGTGCAGAATATCAATTCCCATCTGAATAACAATAATTCGTCAACAGAAATCATTGACGGGTCGTTAGAGGGGTTATAGAGGGATTTTTCATTTTCAAAATGACTTCTAAAATCAAATATGACTTGGCACGCATCATGGTGGGGTACAGAATATCCATTTCCATCTCAATAACGAAAAATTGTCAACAGAAATCATTGTCGTGTCGTCAGAGGGGGTATGGAGGGAATTTTCATTTTCAAAATTACCTCAAAATCAAATATGACTTGGCACGCATCATGGTGGGGTGCAGAATATCAATTTCCATCTGAATGAGAATAATTCGTCAACAGAAATCATTTTCGGGTCGTCAGAGGGAATATAGAGGGATTTTTCATTTTCAAAATTACCTCAAAATCTAATATGACTTGGCACGCATCATGGTGGGGTGCAGAATATCAATTTCCATCTGAATGAGAATAATCGTCAACAGAAATCATTGTCGGGTCGTCAGAGGGGGAATAGAGGGATTTTTCATTTTCAAAATGACTTCAAAAATCAAATATGACTTGGCACGCATCATGGTGGGGTACAGAATATCCATTTCCATCTCTATAAAAATAATTTGTCAACAGAAATCATTGTCGGGACGTCAGAGGGGGTATAGAGGGATTTTTCATTTTCAAAATTACCTCAAAATCAAATAGGACTTGGCACGCATCATAGTGGGGTGCAAAACATCCATTCCCATCTGAATAACAATAGTTCGTCGACAGAAATCATTGTCGTGTCGTCAGAGGGGGTATCGAGGGATTTTTCATTTTCAAAATTACCTCAAAATCTAATATGACTTGGCACGCATCATGGGGGGGTGCAGAATATCCATTTCCATCTGAATATCAATAATTAGTCAACAGAAATCATTGACGGGTCGTTAGAGGGGGCATTGAGGGATTTTTCATTTTCAAAATTACTTCAAAAATCAAATATGACTTAGCACGCATCACAGTGGGGTGCAAAACATGCATTTCCATCCAAATAACAATAATTCGTCAACAGAAATCATTGTCGGGTCGTCAGAGAGGGAATAGAGGGATTTTTCATTTTCAAAATGACTTCAAAAATCAAATATGACTTGGCACGCATCATGGTGGGTGCAGAATATCTATTTCCATCTGAATAACAATAATTCGTAAACAGAAATCATTGACGGGTCGTTAGAGGGGGTAGAGAGGGATTTTTCATTTTCAAAATGACTTCAAAAATCAAATATGACTTGGCACGCATCATGGTGGGGTACAGAATATCCATTTCCATCTCTATAAAAATAAATTGTCTACAGAAATCATTGTCGGGTCGTCAGAGAGGGAATAAAGGAATTTTTCATTATCAAAATGACTTCAAAAATCAAATATGACTTGGCACGCATCATAGTGGGGTGCAAAACATGCATTTTCATCTAAATAACAATAATTTGTCAACAGAAATCATTGTCGGGAAGTCAGAGGGGGTATAGAGGGATTTTTCATTATCAAAATAACCTCAAAATAAAATATGACTTGGCACGCATCATGGTGGGGTGCAGAATATCTATTTCCATCTGAATAACAATAATTCGTAAACAGAAATCATTGTCGGGTCGTCAGAGAGGGAATAGAGGGTATTTTCATTTTCTAAATGACTTCAAAAATCAAAAATGACTTGGCACGCATCATGGTGGGGTGCAGAATATCCATTCCCATCTGAATAACAATAATTCGTAAACAGAAATCATTGTCGGGTCGTCAGAGAGGGAATAGAGGGATTTTTCATTTTCAAAATGACATCAAAAATCAAAAATGACTTGGCACGCATCATAGTGGGGTGCAGAATATCCATTCCCATCTGAATAACAACAATTCCTCAAGTTTAATCATTGTCGTGTCGTCAGAGGGGGTATAGAGGGATATTTCATTATCAAAATAACCTCAAAATAAAATATGACTTGGCACGCATCATGGTGGGGTGCAGAATATCTATTTCCATCTGAATAACAATAATTCGTAAACAGAAATCATTGTCGGGTCGTCAGAGAGGGAATAGAGGGATTTTTCATTTTCTAAATGACTTCAAAGATCAAAAATGACTTGGCACGCATCATGGTGGGGTGCAGAATATCTATTTCCATCTGAATAACAATAATTCGTAAACAGAAATCATTGTCGGGTCGTCAGAGAGGGAATAGAGGGATTTTTCATTTTCAAAATGACTTCAAAAATCAAAAATGACTTGGCACGCATCATGGTGGGGTGCAGAATATCCATTCCCATCTGAATAACAACAATTCCTCAAGTTAAATCATTGTCGTGTCGTCAGAGGGGGTATAGAGGGATATTTCATTTTCAAAATTACCCCAAAATCAAATATGACTTGGCACGCAATATGGTGGGGTACACAATATTCATTTCCATTTCAATAACAATAATTTGTCAAAAGAAATCATTGTCGGGTCGTCAGAGGGGGTATAGAGGGATTTTTCATTTTCAAAATTACCTCAAAATCAAATATGACTTGGCACGCATCATGGTGGGCTGCAGAATATCCATTTCCATCTGAATAACAATAATTCGTCAATGGAAATCATTGACAGGTCGTTAGAGGGGGTATAGGGGATTTTTCATTATCAAAATTACCCCAAAATCAAATATGACTTGGCACGCATCATGGTGGGGTACAGAATATTCATTTCCATCTCAATAACAATGATTTGTCAAAAGAAATCATTGTCGGGTCGTCAGAGGGGGTATAGAGGGATTTTTCATTTTCAAAATTACATCAAAATCAAATATGACTTGGCACGCATCATGGTGAAGTGCAGAATATCCATTTCCATCTGAATAACAATAATTCGTCAACTGAAGTCATTGACGGGTCGTTAGAGGGGGCATAGAGGGATTTTTCATTTTCAAAATTACTTCAAAAATCAAATATGACTTGGCACGTATCATAGTGGAGTGCATAATATCCATTTTCATCTAAATAACAATAATTCGTCAACAGAAATCATTGTCGGGTCGTCAGAGAGGGAATAGAGGGATTTTTCATTTTCAAAATGACTTCAAAAATCAAATATGACTTGGCACGCATCATGGTGGGGTGCAGAATATCTATTTCCATCTCAATAACAATAATTTGTACACAGAAATCATTGACGGGTCGTTGGAGGGGGTATAGAGGGATTTTTCATTTTCAAAATTACCTCATAATCAAATATGACTTGGCACGCATTATAATGGGGTGCAGAATATCAATTCCCATCTGAATAACAATAATTCGTCAACAGAAATCATTGACGGGTCGTAAGAGGGGTTATAGAGGGATTTTTCATTTTCAAAATGACTTCTAAAATCAAATATGACTTGGCACGCATCATGGTGGGGTACAGAATATCCATTTCCATCTCAATAACGAAAAATTGTCAACAGAAATTATTGTCGTGTCGTCAGAGGGGGTATGGAGGGAATTTTCATTTTCAAAATTACCTCAAAATCAAATATGACTTGGCACGCATCATGGTGGGGTGCAGAATATCAATTTCCATCTGAATGAGAATAATTCGTCAACAGAAATCATTTTCGGGTCGTCAGAGGGATTATAGAGGGATTTTTCATTTTCAAAATTACCTCAAAATCTAATATGACTTGGCACGCATCATGGTGGGGTGCAGAATATCAATTTCCATCTGAATGAGAATAATCGTCAACAGAAATCATTGTCGGGTCGTCAGAGGGGGAATAGAGGGATTTTTCATTTTCAAAATGACTTCAAAAATCAAATATGACTTGGCACGCATCATGGTGGGGTACAGAATATCCATTTCCATCTCTATAAAAATAATTTGTCAACAGAAATCATTGTCGGGACGTCAGAGGGGGTATAGAGGGATTTTTCATTTTCAAAATTACCTCAAAATCAAATAGGACTTGGCACGCATCATAGTGGGGTGCAAAACATCCATTCCCATCTGAATAACAATAATTCGTCGACAGAAATCATTGTCGTGTCGTCAGAGGGGGTATCGAGGGATTTTTCATTTTCAAAATTACCTCAAAATCTAATATGACTTGGCACGCATCATGGGGGGGTGCAGAATATCCATTTCCATCTGAATATCAATAATTAGTCAACAGAAATCATTGACGGGTCGTTAGAGGGGGCATTGAGGGATTTTTCATTTTCAAAATTATTTCAAAAATCAAATATGACTTAGCACGCATCACAGTGGGGTGCAAAACATGCATTTCCATCCAAATAACAATAATTCGTCAACAGAAATCATTGTCGGGTCGTCAGAGAGGGAATAGAGGGATTTTTCATTTTCAAAATGACTTCAAAAATCAAATATGACTTGGCACGCATCATGGTGGGTGCAGAATATCTATTTCCATCTGAATAACAATAATTCGTTAACAGAAATCATTGACGGGTCGTTAGAGGGGGTAGAGAGGGATTTTTCATTTTCAAAATGACTTCAAAAATCAAATATGACTTGGCACGCATCATGGTGGGGTACAGAATATCCATTTCCATCTCTATAAAAATAAATTGTCTACAGAAATCATTGTCGGGTCGTCAGAGAGGGAATAAAGGAATTTTTCATTATCAAAATGACTTCAAAAATCAAATATGACTTGGCACGCATCATAGTGGGGTGCAAAACATGCATTTTCATCTAAATAACAATAATTTGTCAACAGAAATCATTGTCGGGAAGTCAGAGGGGGTATAGAGGGATTTTTCATTATCAAAATAACCTCAATATGAAATATGACTTGGCACGCATCATGGTGGGGTGCAGAATATCTATTTCCATCTGAATAACAATAATTCGTAAACAGAAATCATTGTCGGGTCGTCAGAGAGGGAATAGAGGGATTTTTCATTTTCTAAATGACTTCAAAAATCAAAAATGACTTGGCACGCATCATGGTGGGGTGCAGAATATCCATTCCCATCTGAATAACAATAATTCCTTAAGATAAATCATTGTCGTGTCGTCAGAGGGGGTATGGATGGATATTTCATTTTCAAAATAACCCCAAAATCAGATATGACTTGGCACGCATCATGGTGGGGTACAGAATATCCATTTCCATCTCTATAAAAATAATTTGTCAACAGAAATCATCGTCGGGACGTCAGAGGGGGTATAGAGGGATTTTTCATTTTCAAAATTACCTCAAAATCAAATAGGACTTGGCACGCATCATAGTGGGGTGCAAAACATCCATTCTCATCTGAATAACAATAATTCTTCAACAGAAATCATTGTCGTGTCGTCAGAGGGGGTATCGAGGGATTTTTCATTTTCAAAATTACCTCAAAATCTAATATGACTTGGCACGCATCATGGTGGGGTGCAGAATATCCATTTCCATCTGAATATCAATAATTAGTCAACAGAAATCATTGACGGGTCGTCAGACGGGGTATAGAGGGATTTTTCATTTTCAAAATTACATCAAAATCAAATATGACTTGGCACGCATCATGGTGGGGTGCAGAATATCCATTTCCATCGGAATAACAATAATTCGTCGACAGAAGTCATTGACGGGTCGTTAGAGGGGGCATAGAGGGATTTTTCATTTTCAAAATTACTTCAAAAATCAAATATGACTTGGCACGCATCATGGTGGAGTACAGAATATCCATTTCCATCTCTATAAAAATAAATTGTCTACAGAAATCATTGTCGGGTCGTCAGAGAGGGAATAAAGGGATTTTTCATTTTCAAAATTACCTCAAAATCAAATATGACTTGGCACGCATCATGGTGGACTGCAGAATACCCATTTCCATCTGAATAACAATAATTCGTCAATGGAAATCATTGACAGGTCGTTAGAGGGGGTATAGAGGGATTTTTCATTATCAAAATTACCCCAAAATCAAATATGACTTGGCACGCAACATGATGGGGTACAGAATATTCATTTCCATCTCAATAACAATGATTTGTCAAAAGAAATCATTGTCGGGTCGTCAGAGGGGGTATAGAGGGATTTTTCATTTTCAAATTTACCTCAAAATCAAATATGACTTGGCACGCATCATGGTGGGCTGCAGAATATCCATTTCCATCTGAATAACAATAATTCGTCAATACAAAATCATTGACGGGTCGTTAGAGGGGGTATAGAGGGATTTTTCATTATCAAAATGACTTCAAAATTCAAATAAGGCTTGGCACGCATCATAGTAGGGTGCAAAACATCCATTTCCATCTGAAAAACAATAATTCGTCAACAGAAATCATTGTCGGGTCGTCAGAGGGGGTAAAGAGGGATTTTTCCTTTTCAAAATGACTTCAAAAATCAAATATGACTTGGCACGTATCATGGCGGGGTACAGAATATTCATTTTCATCTCAATAACAATAATTTGTCAGAAGAAATCATTGTCGGGTCGTCAGAGGGGGTATAGAGGGATTTCTCATTATCAAAATTACCCCAAAATCAAATATGACTTGGCACGCAACATGGTGGGGTACAGAATATTCATTTCCATCTCAATAACGATAATTTGTCAAAAGAAATCATTGTCGGGTCGTCAGAGGGGGTATAGAGGGATTTCTCATTTTCAAAATTACCTAAAAATCAAATAAGACTTGGCACGCATCATGGTGGGCTGCAGAATATCCATTTCCATCTGAATAACAATAATTCGTCAATGGAAATCATTGACGGGTCGTTAGAGGGGGATAGAGGGATTTTTCATTATCAAAATGACTTCAAAATTCAAATAAGGCTTGGCACGCATTATAGTAGGTTGCAAAACATCCATTTCCATCTAAAAAACAATAATTCGTCAAAAGAAATCATTGTCGGGTCGTCAGAGGGGGTATAGAAGGATTTTTCGTTTTCAAAATGACTTCAAAAATCAAATATGACTTGGCACGTATCATGGTGGGGTACAGAATATTCATTTCCATCTCAGTAACAATAATTTGTCAAAAGAAATCATTGTCGGGTCGTCAGAGGGGGTATAGAGGGATTTTTAATTTTCAAAATCACCTCAAAATCAAATATGACTTGGCACGCATCATGGTGGGCTGCAGAAATTTTTTTTCCATCTGAATAACAATAATTCGTCAATGGAAATCATTGACGGCTCGTTAGAGGGGGTATAGAGGGATTTTTCATTATCAAAATGACTTCAAAATTCAAACAAGGCTTGGCACGCATAATAGTAGGGTGCAAAATATTCATTTTCATCTGAATAACAATATTTCGTCAACAGAAATCATTGTCGGGTCGTCAGAGGGGGTATAGAGGGATTTTTCATTTTCAAAATTACCTCAAAATCAAATATGACTAGGCACGCATCATGGTGGGGTGCAAAGTATCCATGTCCATCTAGATAACAATAATTCGTCAACATAAATCATTGTCGTGTCGTCATAGGGGGTATGGAGGGATTTTTCATTTTCAATATTTCTTCAAAAATCTAATATGACTTGGCACGCATCATGGTGGGCTGCAGAATATCCATTTCTATCTGAATAACAATAATTCGTTAACAGAAATCATTGTCGGGTCGTTAGAGGGAGTATAGAGGGATTTTTCATTTTCAAAATTACCTCCAAATCAAATATGACTTGGCACGCAACTTGGTGGGTTGCAGAATACCCATTTCCATCTGAATAACAATAATTCGTCAATGGAAATCATTGACAGGTCGTTAGAGGGGGTATAGAAGGATTTTTCATTATCAAAATTACCCCAAAATCAAATATGATTTGGCACGCAACATGATGGGGTACAGAATATTCATTTCCATCTCAATTACAATGATTTGTCAAAAGAAATCATTGTCGGGTCGTCAGAGGGGGTATAGAGGGATTTTTCATTTTCAAAATTACCTCAAAATCAAATATGACTTGGCACGCATCATGGTGGGCTGCAGAATATCCATTTCCATCTGAATAACAATTATTCGTCAATACAAAATCATTGACGGGTCGTTAGAGGGGGTATAGAGGGATTTTTAATTATCAAAATGACTTCAAAATTCAAATAAGGCTTGGCACGCATCATTGTAGGGTGCAAAACATCCATTTCCATCTGAAAAACAATAATTCGTCAACAGAAATCATTGTCGGGTCGTCAGAGGGGGTAAAGAGGGATTTTTCATTTTCAAAATGACTTCAAAAATCAAATATGACTTGGCACGCATCATGGTGGGGTACAGAATATTCATTTTCATCTCAATAACAATAATTTGTCAGAAGAAATCATTGTCGGGTCGTCAGAGGGGGTATAGAGGGATTTCTCATTATCAAAATTACCCCAAAATCAAATATGACTTGGCACGCAACATGGTGGGGTACAGAATATTCATTTCCATCTCAATAACGATAATTTGTCAAAAGAAATCATTGTCGGGTCGTCAGAGGGGGTATAGAGGGATTTCTCATTTTCAAAATTACCTCAAAATCAAATAAGACTTGGCACGCATCATGGTGGGCAGCAGAATATCCATTTCCATCTGAATAACAATAATTCGTCAATGGAAATCATTGACGGGTCGTTAGAGGGGGTATAGAGGGATTTTTCATTATCAAAATGACTTCAAAATTCAAATAAGGCTTGGCACGCATCATAGTAGGTTGCAAGACATCCATTTCCATCTGAAAAACAATAATTCGTCAACAGAAATCATTGTCGGGTCGTCAGAGGGGGTATAGAGGGATTTTTCATTTTCAAAATGACATCAAAAATCAAATATGACTTGGCACGCATCATGGTGGGGTACAGAATATTCATTTCCATCTCAATAACAATAATTTGTCAAAAGAAATCATTGTCGGGTCGTCAGAGGGGGTATAGAGGGATTTTTCATTTTCAAAATTACCTCAAAATCAAATATGACTTGGCACGCATGATGGTGGGCTGCAGAAAATTTTTTTCCATCTGAATAACAATAATTCGTCAATGGAAATCATTGACGGCTCGTTGGAGGGGGTATAGAGGGATTTTTCATTATCAAAATGACTTCAAAATTCAAACAAGGCTTGGCACGCATAATAGTAGGGTGCAAAATATTCATTTTCATCTGAATAACAATATTTCGTCAACAGAAATCATTGTCGGGTCGTCAGAGGGGGTATAGAGGGATTTTTCATTTTCAAAATTACCTCAAAATCAAATATGACTAGGCACGCATCATGGTGGGGTGCAAAGTATCCATGTCCATCTAGATAACAATAATTCGTCAACAGAAATCATTGTCAGGTCGTCAGAGGGGGTATAGAGGGAATTTTCAATTTCAAAATGACTTCAAAAATCAAATATGACTTGGCACGCATCATGGTGGGGTGCAGAATATCCATTTCCATCTCGATAACAATAATTTGTCAACAGAAATCATTGTCAGGTCGTCAGAGGGGGTATAGAGGGATTTTTCATTATCAAAATGACTTCAAAAATCAAATATGACTTGGCTCGCATCATGGTGAGGTACAGAATATCCATTTCCATCTCGATAACAATAATTTGTCAACAGAAATCATTGTCGGGACGTCAGAGGGGGTATAGAGGGATTTTTAATTTTCAAAATTACCTCAAAATCTAATATGACTTGGCACGCATCATGGTAGGGTGCAGAATATCCATTTTCATCTGAATAACAATAATTCGTCAACAGAAATCATTGTCGGGTCGTCAGAGGGGGTATAGAGTGATTTTTCATTTTCAAATTGACTTCAAAAATCAAATATGTCTAGGCACGCATCATGGTGGGATACAGAATATTCATTTCCATCTCAATAACAATAATTTGTCAAAAGAAATCATTGTAGAGTCGTCAGAGGGGGTATAGAGGGATTTTTCATTTTCAAAATTACCTCAAAATCAAATATGACATGGCACGCAACATGGTGGGCTGCAGAATATCCATTTCCATCTGAATAACAATAATTCGTCAACAGAAATCATTGACGGGTCGTTAGAGGGGGTATAGAGGGATTTTTCATTATCAAAATGACTTCATAATACAAATATGGCTTGGCACGCATCATAGTAAGGTGCAAAACATCCATTTCCATCTGAAAAACAATAATTCGTCAACAGAAATCATTGTCAGGTCGTCAGAGGGGGTATA